>WPIO01000021.1:4950000-5042500 GCA_009760855.2 Cristatella mucedo | reverse complement strand
TACGATAGATTTATTCGCACGTGTGCGATATATAGATGCAAGCTTACAGATGGGTTTTGCTCACCTAGCTACTCTCCAGGAGCGCTGCATATGAACCTCACATAATGCTACAGGTACGAAGCTACATTTGACACTACCTAATCTGTACAGGGGGTTCGAGATGCGGGCAAAATGCCACCTATAATGCTAAACGCTACTAAAAGAGTATACAAAGTTAGAACTCGACAAAGGTTCCTTCTTATCAAACCGAAAAGTGCAGTATGCCTGCCCATACCAACAGTTCTTAGATCACGCACACATTCCCAGGCTCTGCTATTTTGCTGATGAGCATCGCACCCTCTTACGAGGTGGGACAGTTCTTCACCTACGGGCTCTACAGGTGGAGCACACAGTGAGGCTGGTGAGTTTAATCAGCGAAATCGGTCTCTGGAGGCCAGTCGATTGCTACCAATCGCAAACACTTGCTCTGTATATATGCCTCTCTCTCTCTCTCTCTATATATATATATATATATAGATAAATAGATAGATAGATAGATATAGTTCACACACACACACACACACACACACACACACACACACACACACACACATATATATATGTGTGTGCTTAGGGCGCTTTACGAATGAATTATATATATATATACATACACACACACACACACACACACACACACACACACACACACACACACACACACACACACACACACACACACACACACACACACACACACACACACATATATATATATATATATAATTCATTCGTAAAGCACCCTAAGACAACTTAATAATAATAATCTCTGTTCAGGCTCTTCACATACGCTACGGGGCTCGAGCCAACGACCTCGACCAGACCTTGGTAGGGGCGAACACCTTAACCACTGGGCCAAACCAGCTCTGTCCGACAGCGAACTGCGGTATTGCAGTAGATGCACGGGAGAAAAAAGTAATCTGTCGATTCCAACGACGCACAATGTGGTTGTGAAATAAAAAAATCAGAGATTCAAAGGGAACGCCACAGTTGGCCTCGTGCACAGCTGCCACTCAAATGGCTCAGCTAAGTTCGGCTAAATGTGCTTCGAAACCCCGGAGAGAGCTAAAGGAAAGCGAACGCTCTGCAATAGCCATCGGTGCAAATGTACCATCCTAGCGTACTGCTGCCTTAATCCTTATCTGCCGTTAACGTGCACTCGCCACCCACCGCTCGTCACATCCCACTGGCTGCAGCGCTTGCCCTGCCGAGGCTGACGGCCGTCTCAGCACTGCTGCACTGCACGTCGTCGGGCTGCTGAGTGGACAGGCACTCCTGCACGAGCGGCGGCAGCGAGAATGGATAGCGCCGCTGCACGCTCGCTGCAAACAGCTCGTTCTGCAGGTTCAAGGTTCGTAGCTGCGGAAGCTGCAGCAGCAGAGAGGCCAGAAAGCGGTCGGCGGCTGGCAGGTCGCCGTGGCAACGGTGGGCCGCGATGCTGTGCCGCAGTGCGGCTACCAGCGTCTCCTGGATCTCGTGCACTCGCTCGGGCTCGAGCAGATGCTCGCGATCGGGCGACGCAAGCGCGACGGCGGCGAGTAGTGCGACGTCCGACACGCTCAGGTCGAGCTGCTGCAGCCGCTCGGCGTTGGACCAGCACTGCCGGTGGAACTCTTCGTCCTGCCAGACGCGACGCATCGCCGACAGAGGCACCAGGTTGACGACGTTTTTGTCAAAATTGTAATCGATCGTGCACGACAGCTTCAGGTCGAGATGCTTGTACTTGAGAAGGTAGACCACCTCGGGACGGCCGGCTTTGATGAGCACGATCTGGTCGTGCATGTTGAGGCTCGTGAAGCCCGGTATGCTCTTGGCGAAGTTCACGATGGATTTGACCACTGCCTCAAACCGCTCCAAGTAGATTTTGATCAGCAAAGTAACTTGCACTCCGGAAGGATTGCCTTCACAGGACAACGTGTCGCAGGTCGGTACAGAGCGAAGAGCGTTAAGAACTTCCTCTCTCATCTCTACCACTCGATTTCTGTCGCCTGGATCGCCGCACATTACGAAGTCGGCACTCGCTGTGTTATAAAGAAGCAGCGTGTCCCGAACGAGTGCCTCGATCCTCTTTGGCTCATTGTAGAATGCTAGCGTGTCAGGAAATGACCGCTCAAAGGCAGACGTGAGGCACTCGGCTAGTGCCGCCGACGGTGAATCGTCCAGCGAACCAGTCCAAGCATCTCGATAGCTTACCGGCGGACGTTCCGATGCATCGGGGTACGTACTATGAGGCACACTCTTCGACTGAAGTCGCCTCTGCAGCCATTTCACTTCTAGTGTGTCCTGGGTGCGCTTAGTGTGAGGATAGCGACCCGTTTTCACGGCTGCAAAAGAGATGCGATTTCGGAATTCGCGAACTCACGCACGATGCTAAGCGACAAAACACAGTGTCGAGCTTGAGTCCTGGACTGATGTACACGATTTGACGATCTCAGGAGCGCTCCTCGGTTCGCGAATCTCCACAGCACCATTCTACTCTCTACATTATCATCTTCAAAGCATCATTCTACTCTCTACATCATCATCTCCACAGCATCATCTCTAAATTCCTACCATACTAGAGGTCACTGCCTATGACTCGCCTCGCTGAGTCATATTGAAATTACACAGCCACTACAGGCCACTCCCGGAAGTACTAGCTGCCATCTTGCCATGTGACGGAGGGACGGGCTGTAGTAGAGATGCTCACCCCCAAAGGAGGCGGCGGCGAACAAATGGTCGCAGCCGGAATACGTTTCGGCGTAAGCTCGAGGCGTCGGGTGGCCGACGGGTGGCCGATGGAAAAGACACGTTCAGCCCGGTTGGGAACAGTGCCTACATGCTTAGCATTTACGTGCAGACTCTGTGTCTCGCGGGAAGCGGAGCAGCAAGATTCATGCGCCGGACGCACGAGGTCGAGCCCCTCGTGCGCGCCCATCCCTCCGATGCTCCGATCTCCGGAGGCAGAAGTGGAGTGCCTGAGCCTGAGCAAGATCCCACGAGGAAGTGCTCATCGGACCAGGCTATCGAGCAGGCTAAGGAGCTCAAACTACAGCACCAGTGTCTTACCCCCATTTCCTTTCACCAACATCAGACCGCCTAACTCAAGACCGCATTAAAATTCTTTAGCACGCTGACGTTCTTCAAATCAACAACTGCTGCTGCTGACGGCTGAGTAGTATCCGTTAGCATCTGATGGTGTTTACAATTGGACTGTGGCGAGTAGTTGATGTTTATATTCGGCCGAATACGAATAATTGATCGATTTATCGGAGGAATATGAGTAGTTGACCAACAAATCCTCTTGACTCTATTCCCACTGTCCTGCTCCTACGTTGCATTGATCTGCTGCTGCCATGCATACTAAACTAAAAATCTAAAAAACTAAAATCATTAATATGTCATTAGCCTCAGGTCATGTCCCAGCACCTTTCAAAAAAGCTATAGTCAGGCCACTTCTCAAGAAAGCGACACTAGAGCACGAGAATTTGAGCAACTACCGCCCAGTCTCCCTTCTACCATTCCTATCAAAGACACTGGAACGGATTTGAACCAGCTCAACTAATAATTGAAACTTCAAACCTTGCTAGTAAGTTCCAGTCTGGTTTTAGAGCTAATCACTCCACAGAGTCTGCACTGCTTCAGGTGTCCAACGACCTACTTAGGAATGCAGACATAGGTAGAGTATCTCTGCTTGTTTTGCTCGATTTTTCGGCAGCTTTTGATACCATCGATCACAAAGTTCTTCTAGAGCGCTTCTCATCTCGCCTGGGCATCACTGGCACTGCTCTGCAATGGTTCAGGTCCTATCTCAGTGGCAGACTCCAGAATATTGACGTGAATGGACAAAGATCATCCGAGGTACCTCTGAAATATGGGGTACCTCAGGGCTGCATGCTAGGTCCGGTTCTTTTCACGGTTTATACTCTCCCTCTTGCCGATATGACTGCCAAGCACAATCTAGGCTTTCACTTCTATGCGGATGACACTCAGTTGTACCTTTGGTTTGATCCCTCCCAGCCCTTCAGCAAGTCGAATTCTCTCAACTTCCCTGCTGCATGTATTGATGACATCTGCATATGGATGGCAGCAAACTTTCTTATATTGAATGATGATAACACCAACTTACTAGTCCTAGGCAAACGAAGCGCGATTGAGAAATTGGAAAAGCTAATGCTCAAAATCGGCTCTGCCAGCACATCTCCTGTTGAATCTGCACGAAATCTAGGTGTCATGTTTCAACGTGACCTTTCATTAGACGGCCACATCAGTGCCACAGTCAAGTCTGTTGCCTTTCGGCTACATAAAACACTGCTAAAATTCGGGCTTGTTTAGACAGGGATACTACATCTAAATTGGTCCATGCATTTGTAACATCCGTCTTTACATCTGTAACTCACTGCTTGCTGGTCTACCGGCCTGTGCAATCAGGCACTCACAGCTGGTGCAAAACTCTGCAGCTAGGCTTGTCTGTCGTGAGCTTTGCAGTTGCCATGACTCACCACTTCTCGCCGACCTTAGCTGGCTCCCAGTCAAGCAACTCATCGACTTTAAGGTTCTGTCACTCACTTTAGGTCCCTTCATTCTTTTGCTCCAGCCTACCTATTAGATCTGCTCCCCCACCAGGCTAAGCATAATACCACCAGCTTTTCTGAATCTAATCGTCTACCTATACCTCATATGAACCTCAAATCCTTTGGAGATCGTGCCTTTAGTTCATATGCTCCTAAAACCTGGAACTAAGTTCCAACTTTCGTCAAGACATCCCCTCGGTTGACCACACTTAAAAAGAAAGTAAAACGCTTCTATTTAGGACAGCATTTAGTGGGTTCCGTGATTTGTCTTTTCCGTGCTTATGCACGTGCGGACACTGCTGCATGCTACCACTAACCACACTTGCATGCTGACCCTGTGCATGTCAACCCTAACCATGCTATTCTTGTTGTTTATTGAGCATTCTACCACTAACCATTCGATCGTACTTTCTTTGCAGAAAATGTAAAATGACACTTGCATGCTCACCCTTTGCACGTCACCCCTAACCATGTTATTCATGTTGTTCATCAAGCATGATATTACTCACCATTCAATCGCGTTTCACTTTGCAGCAAATGCAAAGCGCCTAGAAAGAGATTAAGTTCTCTGAGGGTGCTTAATCAACTGCATTATTATTATTATTATTGATATTATTATTATTATAAATAGGCTGATTTCTTTGAGGGCGCTATATCAAATATATTATTATTATTATAACTGCTGCAAGTAGTAGCAAGGCGGTGCAGTTGCACCTTTGCTAGGGGTCACGTTGTGTTTTGTCGCGTTGTGGCAATCACTCAGCCGAAGGACCTTGATCATGTTGCAACTGAGTACTCACTGGTAGCTGCCAAGCAGCACTTAGATCCAGACATATACAGCAAGGCAATACCGGAGCCAACACGGGCAGTGGTTCGGCCATGCATGAGATATG
Organism: Cristatella mucedo; assembly: GCA_009760855.2. Lineage (NCBI taxonomy): Eukaryota > Metazoa > Bryozoa > Phylactolaemata > Cristatellidae > Cristatella > Cristatella mucedo. The sequence continues at coordinate 5,037,018 of WPIO01000021.1, read as the reverse complement.
TACAGATGGACATCCAGTTCGTTGGCAATGCAGTCTTGCGAGACGACTTACGTACAGCTAGAAAAAATACGAAATGCTGAGGGTGACGAACTGACGATGGTAGGTTCTCTGTGCTGTATCTTTCTAGCTAGGTCAAACATCGGTGCCACCGTCAGAAGAGTTGTGCAGGGCCTTTCCATTGGCTTAGTTGGGATAGGGTTCAAAGAGAGATGGAAGAGGTTCAAAAGAGTACACTGGTTTTGGGTAGGTGAGGCTTCAGACACAGGTTAATGCAAGTACAAAAAGTAAGTGAACGTGAGCCGATTCAACAGCCTTATTTATATAGCAGCAGGAAAGCTTTAGAGGCTATTATTATTCGGCTTGCAGCATGCAAGCACAGCATTACTTGTTGCAGACTCGAACCTGGGTCGTCGGAGAGTGTGAGAGGTGTGACAAAGATTGGACCCCCGAGTCTTTCGATCTGCAGACCAAGGCCAGCGAGCGTGCAAGCATGTACCCACCATCTTTCTTCATGCCGACGGCCAGGCAGCGCTGGTATCGGCAAGCAGAGCACATGCTTCTGGACGTATACGAGACTTGGCACTTGCCAGCCTTGCTGCACGTATACAGTGAGCGACATTGAAGGCTTCGAAAAAAGAACCCCTTGCAAGCATCGCACGTGTTGACACCTGTATACGATCGAAGAAAGAAATCTTAGACAGTTCGGCAAACATAAAGTCCAAGCAGTATCGCTGAGCAAATTGGCAGCTTCAAGAGGACGATAGTGCACATTGCCGTATATCGCTTCATAATATACATGGTACACAGAGGTGATACAGTGATACAGAGCCTGTAGGGGCAAGGGGACCCTACGTAGTAATACTGCCCTGAAAAACTGCATTTAGTTGTACATTCCCGTGGTATAAGCAGCTACGACTTCTCGGAAGAGCAGCCTTCAACCAGCGTGAAACAGATTCAGTTGAAATCGAGGCATTCAGGGCTACATGTGCTGTCTCTATATACAAAGGTAGAAGTGAAGGATGATAGCCATCGAATAATCAAGAATGATTTATTTGCCATCCTACTCGCACCATGCCAAATTGCATTAGTATTAATAATAACAACAACAATAAGACATGTCTATCGTGCACCTAAGAGTATTAAATCTCTCTGTGAGCTTTCTACGTTTTCTGGAAAGGAATAATATCAATTGGTTTAGTGATAGCATGCAGTGTTTGTACGAACATGAACACCTGGACTCGTGAACGTCACTTGGGAAGTGAATGACACTCAGAGATCATACTTAAGTGTTCTGATTTCTGACTAATACTAGATTTTCCCACAGTGAATAGGTTTGCTTTAGAGTTATTCAATTAGAGACAGCTTAAGTAGCATCCAAGAGCCATTGTCAGCAATAAATGCTGCAATGAAGTAAGACACTAAGCCGTAAGTTGCTTGCACTTCACGATCCAGGCTGAAGGTTCGAGTCCTGCAGCAGGCAATCCTTTGTTGCCAGTTTCGAAAGTGGGGTGATATCCGCCGAGGCTCTTCTGCTGCTATATAAATGAGGCTGTTTAATCAGCTAAGTTATACTTTTTTTAAGAGAGTTTGACACAATGGAAGGCAAATCCTCACGAGCAAGAGCAGACACGGCCGCTATCAGATCTTCCACTAAGGGAGGCCAGTGGTGCCCAGGCAAGACGATAGGTCTGAATAAAAACAATAATAATAATACATTTGATAAAGCGCCCTCAGAAAACTCAATCTCTTTCTAGGCGCTTTACATTTGCTGCAAAGAAAGCACGATTGAATGGTTAGTGGTAGCATGCTCAATAAACAACAAGAATAACATGGTTAGGGGTGACATGCAAAGGGTCAGCATGCAATTATGGTTAGTGGCAGCATGCACAGTGTCAGCACGCATAAGCACATAAAGGTCAAATCACAGGGACCCACTATATGCTGTCCTAAATAGGTGCATTTTTAGTTTTTTTTTCTTTCAATGTGATCAAGTCAGATAGGTGCTCTATAGGACTTGCTGATCAACTGAATGAAACGCTGCCGAGAGAGCGAACAGAACTAGCAGAGAGACCCTCCCCAAGTTAGCATTGCTATGGAGGTATTCATTAACTGCCGAGCTGGTTTGGTACAGTGGTTAAGGTGCTCGCCCCGACCAAGGTCTGGCTGAGGTTGTGGGCTCAAGCCCCAAGGCATATGTTAAGCGCCTGAATGGAGATTAAGTTCTCTTGGGGCGCTATACAAATACATTATATATATATATATATATATATATATATATATATATATATATATATATATATATAAACTGCCAATGGTACTGATTCTTTGGAGTGATCAGCTCTAAAATCCCACTAGAACGTACTTGCCAGGTCAGCAATTTTGTTGTAAAAACTTCACTAGTCTGCCTGGGTGGAAATGGTTGAAGCTCTTGTGGTCTTGGATGACTTATTAATGAGTGGCCTTGCAACAGCCTATTTGAAGGATGCATGAACTGTGGCTAAGGACTCGTTTACTGTGTTATTTTTACAGGGCAGCAGTTAGTCTGTGGATCTCAGAAGGAGAACAGAGCAGGGGGTGTGAGGTCTAGAGGGCTTATTAGATTGCGAGATAAACTTCGAGGTGACGTTAATAGTGGCACCTCGTGCATCTATCTTATCATGTTTACTCCCTTCGGCAGCCGTGGCCTCAATAAATAAATTTTTAACACAATCAATGGCGTCTCATCGTCACAAAAAGGATATGAGGAAAGTGGGTCATCAATATGGATTGACCGAGACGTTTATTGCTGGGGGGGGGGCAGTTTCTCCAGCTTGCCAGCAAGGCGGCAGCCCTGCTATTCACTGGCTGAAGCCATGCCGGCTGGCGCTCGCAGGACGCCAGCAGCCACACAGCGAGCCAGCTACGGCGACGATGCCGAGTAACGAGCCTAATGCTGGAGTGGGCCCCGCGAACACGCACGACCCACGCTCACAGACACTCTGCGGACGCCCGGGACACCGGACGAAGACCGCGATAGCTTCAGCATAGCTGCTCGATCCGATTTTCCGCCCGACAGCTTTCTGCGCGCCGGTTCGTCGGACGTTCTCTGCGCAGCCAGCCAGCCAGAGCGCGTCCTCATCGATTCCCCAATTGACCAGCAACAAACGTGAACAGCACAAGACGACCTGAACGTGAAGCTACAGCGTGTGCGGAGCGAACGGAAGGCCGCACCGGCGGCCGCAGCACGAGCCGCCACCGCCAGCCACCTACCGTAGTGCAATCCCGACGCGAGACCGGCGCAGACGCGACAAGGCGGCAGGAAGTGGTGCGCCCTGTGCTCGCCACTCGACACCCTCGGCGGCAGCGGCGGCGGTGGCGGCGTAGCGTCGGTCGCGCGTACGCTGGCGTCCGAATCCGATCCGCTACCGTAGGAGTCGGTCGGACGAGGCGAAGGTGGCGGCCACTCGGGTGCAGGCGGCGGCGGCGGCGGCGGCCGTCTCTCGGCGACAGATGGCAGCGGAGGCGACGGAGCGGAGGCCTGCGTCGCTGGGCAGGGCAAACCTCCGCTCCAGCTCGGCTCTGCGCTTCCGCTCCGATTCGGCTCCTGCTTTGTGTCGCCGGGCGAGCTGCTGGCGCTGGGCGAAGTGGTCGAGAAACTCGTCTCTACGCGAGAGAACTCGGAATCAAGCAGCAGAGCGTCGAAAATGTCGAAGTCCATACTGCCCTCGACCGTCGGCTACGCACAGAAGCGGCACCGCGCGACTGACAGGACGTCACTCGGCCTTACGTCAGCGCTCGACTCGCTCTCGGGTAACCTGGATACGCCGGAGAGCGGAGGAGAGCGGAACCGAGCGCGATTCGCTGCTCGAGTTCACAGTCCAAGAGCGTGCCTAGCCGAATATAATTCTGCTTGACGATACCAGGTGCCAGACTAGGCGGTAGGGATCGCGGTGGAGGGGATAACCTCACCTTCGTCTTGGAGCTGGGGTGGGTTGCCCAGCCAAAATTACAGCAGCTCAAGCCCGCCCCCTCCGTTGCCAGTCATCTTAGCCCCACCCCTCGCCCAACTCCACCCCTCCCGAGACCCTATATCCCTTTCCGGGTAGCCGCTGGATTTCCATGAAGGGCGTTCGGGCGAATGGTTCTAGACGCTAGTCTGGCGGCGCGCCCTCCGCGCGCAGACTCGCTGTTCATCTCCAGAGGGAATCTACGAGATTTTCGTCGACCGGCTCGCAAAAGGACGTTAGCTCGGCGCGAGTCTTCACTTCTTAGTCGGCCATGAATTTTTTAGAACATACATATTTATATCCCTTTAAAGTTCATAGTCATGTGAAGTCCTAGCTTGTCATCGTTCAATTTCAACTACGAGAGTTCGCGGTGCAGCTACGCGTTGAAACGGCGGCGTCAGCTAAACAAACCGGATTATATATATATATATATATATACATATATATATATATATATATATATATATATATATATATATATATATACATATATATATATATATATATATATATATATATATATATATATATATATACCGCCGCTGGAGACGCCGTCATACAAAAGTATTCATACGATTTATATATGCCGAAGGACTTGCGCCCACAAAAGTGGTCGCTAGAGGCAAGCACCATACTCCTGGGTCAAGCCAGTGTGACTGATGTATTTCAGTTTTGTCTAGGCTACAGAAAAAGTCATTAGACTTCCACAGCTTGTGATGAATATGGCTGCAAGGTTAGCAAAAAAATCGATGAGGTTCGGCCACGTTTCTCCTTTTGTGAAGGAGCTGCGATAGCTTCCGATTGATCCTAACACGGAAAAAATATTCTTACTCAGACTCACAAGGCCCCAATAGCTTGGTTCCTTCATACCTAGCTGAGCTGTGAACCAGTTTCAGCTTCCTTGTGCCCCGGGTCCTCCAGGGACAATAAATGTCTACCCTAGTATGATTCATTAGCCCGGTGTGGCTGATGTGTGAAATGGTCAGGTTAAGGTCATGCCGAGCTCACCCTTTGACTCGGGGCATACTGGGTAATAATGGCGTTGCCCCTGGTTGCCATGGTTAGGACTCTTGGGAGGTTTGAACGTTGACTTCAGCTTGCACCGGTACCCCTCGCTCAGCACTCTCACTACGAACGGCTGAGCCCTGGTGTTCCTGGACACCGTCTCTGACTACAGACGAACACAGATACCGGCTGTCTGGGACTTGAGTTAAGTGTCACGTTACCGGGCTCCCACGTAGTACGTTGTTCGTAGGGCTCGTTGGGCCAATGGTACCTAATTTCGGCTGAATCCGCTTTACAGACGGAGTGCCTATAAGGCAGCGAGCGATTATCACACCTTGACTTTTAGTACAGCACTGGATGACTGAAGACAACAGATCCATTGCCGGAGACGCAGACCTCTGCTGATTAGGTGAATATCACGTGTACCTAGGCCAATTGACCTCTACTAAGGCCACATCAGTCACGGCTGGGGCTGGTCAGGGCATGCTCCTTCAGAGGAGCCAATAGCATTAAGATTCGTATGCTTGATGGCTTGCTCAGCCAATAGCAATCATTTAGGACTACTATATATATGACCTGTTTGCGGCTTATTTTTGTCCGTATTTGCTACGGTCCACGTTCCGCTTGTCGGCTGGGTTATTAACATAGTAATTTTTCCGACCATTCATTTATGAATTGGTTTACGGCAGCACCGCGTCTCACACCTTGTAGGATGGTGTGCTTGCATTCTAAGACACGGCTGCCGATTGCCGTCGAGGATTTCTGTGGCCGAAGGCTGACTTATCTACCCTATGACAGCTTTCGTCATAGTCATTCGCGTCTCCTTGTAGTCTTTTTTACCGAGGTCTCCTCTAAAAATTTGAGGCTCTGCTTAAAATGACAAGTTAAAAGAGCGATTTTTTAGATGGGAAACCTAAGACAGAAGTGTTTCGGACAGGTAGTCCTTAGCATGAGGGAGAACTGAATTCGGTAGCACCATAAAATAGCTTAATTCGACAAAACCATATAATGAGCTGACCCTATTTTGATGTAGTCAATATAATGTTATTACTATAGGCTGGGAGGCTACAATCCCAGTCTGCTTTCGAAGAATATGTGGCAACAACAGCACATTCAACGCCAAAGTAGTTACAGACACAGTAGCTTATGATTTCAAGTACGTGATGTAACTTGTTCGTAGTTTGATTGAACCATAATCATTTTGTAGTTCTCCCCCATCGAGCACAGAGAAACAGTCTTCTGACTCCCAATGTCATGTTGGCGCATCCTATTTTGTTCGAGTTAATCAAACGGACGTTTGTCTGGCGCTAGCCCTGCGACAGCCACGTGGCTTGAAAGGCCGCCTTACAAGAGCAGCACAGGTCAGGCTGAAAAACGCGTACCCTCAGACCCGCCTACACGTACTTACAAAAGGCTGTTAGAACGACACGCCTGCACTGCCCACAGCCGGCGGGTGTAGTAATCGGGGGGGGGGCGCTATACATATTTTTAAACGTGCACGACCTTGCTTGGACTTGAAAAATTTGTAATTCTTCTTAGACATTCTTTCTTCCTTTCTTACTTTCTTGGTGCAGCTTTAGGCTGTCGAAATAAGTGGTCTTGAGATCTAGAAGATATATTTTTTTAAGTGTTTCAAGAGAGGCTTGCGTGTCCCACAGAGTTAAAATGTTCCCAACATTTTTTGAGAGTTGAACCAACAGCATAGCAGCAATCACGTTCACCACAGACAAGCTCAGCTGCAGAATTTTACACCGACAGTAAGCTTTTTATTATACTTGCCGGCAAACCTGCGAGTGGTGAGTTAGAAGTGTCACTTTTATACACACGCACAGAACGCCAGTCGATGACCAACACCAACGCTTTATTCTCCAACGCACGGAGCAGAGGGAAGCACCACTCCCTACGCCCCTTTCTCCCACTCGAGTCCCAACTCCTCAACTACGGCTGTGCACCGGCCGACCCCGATGATTAATCAGAGGCGGACCGCAGCTGTGCATCGGCCGACCCTGATGGTGAACCCATTATCTGTTCATCAGAGGGTTAGCGGGAAGAACATTACAGGCCTGTGTCCAAGCTACGTCAGAGGTGGACCACTGCTGTGCACCGGCCCGTCCAGATGATACTCGTAACAGCTGTTCACATATGGATTAACAGAGGAACGATATCGGCCTGTGTCTGAGCTACGTCGGAGGCGGTGCAGTAGCCAAGCGCTTTCAAATCAGCCACCCCGTGACCTTAAGATCACAAGTGCCCAGCAGCAACATAAATAACTGCAATGTATCACGCAGCATTGAGCACGCCTAATCGCTACAAATGCTACACTACGCATCCAGTGCGTATCGGCATAACAGCCGACGTCAGCAGCTGCCCCCACAGGCAGGCTGGCTACCTCACAACCGCTCACAGGAGGCTCGCTGGAGCACGTCCTTTTTCGTGACAAGCCGGCAACTCGGTCCACAGGCGATTGTCACCGAGGTGACTTCCTTCCGCCGTTTTGCAGATCTCGACCGCCGTCGCTTCATCCGCTTCTGCCGCTTCATCCGCTTCCGACTCGGACTCTTCGGCCTGCTAAGTCTCTCCGTCCTAAGTCTTCCGTCTGCTAAGTCTCTCCGTCCTGCTCAGACTCCCCTGCGTCCGAACGTCACAGATGAACGGACAAGCAATGTTGCCATACCCTTGTCTAAGTAGGCTAAAAGAATTTGTGATGCTACGTATCTGAAATTAGGCAGCATTGGCAGTGTAGCCGATGAGCTTGTCGTTGTAAGAATTCTCCTTGGAACAGGATTACTTAGACGCTACCGGAGACTGGCCGCACTCATTATTCGGGTTACGGAATGTGCGTGTGCTATTGCTGACTCCTAAGAAGGAGCATTTCCAGAAACACCATAGTATTTCACCGACCCTAAGGAACTGCTACTGGTTTCGGTAGGTTTTCTCGAAACTGCCCTTTGCAATGTAATATATCTCCGTCAGTAACTCCACAAAGCCGCAAAGACTATGTGGCTGCTATGCCGGAGAGTTTTTTTTATAGCACACTCACAGCCTCAGCGGCTTTCGGTACCCATTCGGTAGCCAACAGACTTTATCTCACGCCACAATGAGAAAGTGGGAAGCATAGCAGAGTCAGGAAAGCAGTTGAGGTAGTGAGTAGCATGGAAGTAGTGTTGTGTGACGGTGTCTCCAGCGGCGGCTGTTCTTGTGGGAGTCTCACGGAGACACAGCGGGAGCACGCTCGCAGTAAACGAGACTCTGCTTTATTTCTCTCAACGGGCACATGTATGAGAGCTCGATCAATCGCAGCAGATGACACGAAATATAATCTGCATTAGTGGCCCGACGCTGCACTGCTTCAATGGCTTAACTACTGGCCACAGGTGAGGCAAGTGCGCCGAGCTGGTTTGATCCAGTGGTTAAGGTGCTCGCCCCGACCAAGGCCTAGCTGAGGTCGTGGGCACGAGCCCCGAGGCATATGTAAAGCACCTGAATAGTTATTAAGTTCTCTTGGGCGCTATACAAATGAATTATATTTTGCCGAGCTGGTTTGGTCTAGCGGTTAAGGTGCTCGCCCCGACCAAGGTCTGACTGAGGTCGTGAGCTCGAGCCCCGAGGCATATGTGAAGCGCCTGAATAGAGATTAAGTTCTCTTGGGGCGCTATATAAATGAATTATATATATTAGTGTCAGGCGATTTGCTAGTTACAGCAGAAGCCACAGGCTCACACAACAGTGGCAGCCCAGGACTGCTGGAAAGGGATCGGATTTGATGGCTAGCTGTAGAAGCAGTCTTTTGAAAGCTTTTAAAATTTATGCAGTTATCGAAAACGACACCTAAATTCCGATTGCACATCACCGGCAAAACACCTATTAGAAGAGCACAGCCTTCTAAATCCAGCCACACGCTTAGGGTGTCCTGTGAGCAGCAGGTTAGTTTTGTTGTCGTTTAGTTTCAAGAAACTTTCCGACATTTAGGATCGAATGTCGGCAAGGCAAGCCTCCAGTTTATCAGCTTCTGCAGTAGATTCCGACGGTTTAAATGACAAATACAGCTGAGTATCATGTAATGTAATGTATCTCCGTCAGTAACTCCACAAAGTCATAAAGACCATGTGGGTGTTACGCAGGAGAGTTTTGTATAGCGCACTCACAGCCTAAGCGGCTTTCGGTACGCATTCGGTAGCCAACAGACTTCGTCTCACGCAACAAAGAGAAAGTGGGAAGCATAGCAGAGTCAGGAGAGAGTTGAGGTAGTGAGTAGCATAGAAGTAGCAGTTCAGGACCGCTGAAAAAGATGTGCCATAGTCGGCAGTTGGAGAGTAGATGTCGTTGCGTAAGAATTGTGGAAGCGAGTTCTAGTCTAGGACCTGCAGAGCTAAAGCTTCTGTCGCCAACTGTCTTTAAGCAGAGGAATGGGACAGCTAATTTATTGTCCACACAGAACCTGAGGGCGCGAACAGGCTGAAACTGATGCAGCAGTTCAGCTAGGTACGAAGGAGCTAAGCCGTGGTGGGCCTTGTGGGTCAGCGTAAGAACTTTGCTCTGTATCCTTTGCTCAACCGGCAACCATCCTAGCTCTTTCAGCAGAGGTGACACGTGCTCAAACCGCTGGGACTTGAAGACCAGCCTTGCAGCCATATTCATAGTCAGCTGTAGTGGCATAATAGCTTTCTTTGGCAGCCCAGCCAAAAGGGAATTACAATAATCAAGCCGAGACAGAACTAAAGAGCTAGTTAAATTTCAGCAAAAGTGATATCCTACTACATGACCTTAATCACTTTCCCAGAGGTTGAGTATACATGGAGAACAGCAATGGACCGATGACAGACCTTTGAGAGACTATACAGGTGACTGGTCGAATGGATGAGACCTGACCCCATACGACACGGATTGAACACGATCAGACGAGTACGATTTAAACCGCACTAGTGCCTCCTCCACCAAACCGATCGTTGTTCTCAATCGTTCAAGTAGGACGTCGTGATCAATGGTGTCGAAGACAGCTGATAGATCTAGCAGAGCTAGAGCAGTGACATTCCCGTCCTCATTGCTGCATACGATGTCATTATTAACATGGAGGAGAGCAGTTTTAGTAGAGTGCTGTCGCTTGAACCCCGATTGAATTTTTTTCTGACATTTCATTCTTTTCAACGTGTGCTACCAGCTTCTTGGCGACAGCTCTTTCAAGAATCTTTGAAAAAAGGAAGAAAGAAAACTGGGCGATAGTTTGCAAGGAAGGAAGTTTGCAAGGCTTTTTAATTATCGTCTAACGATTGCCGATTTGAAGGACTTAGGCACAATCCTCTTTTTTTCTAAAGAAGCATTCACAAATTTGGTTATGGCTGGGCTAAGTCGGTCTGCCAGGGAAGACCACAGAGATGATTGTAGATGGTCTTGAGGAGACGAGCCCTTCTTACTAGACATTAATAAGGTAGCCACATCACTTACTACAGAAACCTCGGAAAATCTTTTAAGGAAGGTCACGGTTGCGACTCAGCAATTGCTTTAGTCTGAGGGGCTTTATGGAGGCACGAATGTACACAATTTTTTCAGAGATTTTTTGTAGAGAACTTAAAACCGTGGTCCAAGTCACAGGTGGCGATATGAATGACTGGTCTCCGATGGTGCGAAAAGACCTCATAATCCAGCACTTCAGGCACAGCCACATTTCTGCACTCTGCATTTGGCAGTCTAAGAAAATATTTTAGAAAAATGGATGCCACAATAGGCCGCAGCTTCTGATATTGTCAAGAAGCCATCAAAATATCGAAACTTTTCTCCAACATGAAGCACATTTAATTTGCTATGCTTTTAAAGCTACATGCACTTTACAATGTGAGACCACAAAAAACAAAGAAGTATGCGTCATTCGTACGTATCATATCGCATGTATCACAGTATGTATCATATCGTATCTATGGTAGTCATCAGGTACTCAAATGATATTCGGGTATCTGGTGACTGAACTGGAAGGTGGCACAGTCTCGTTAGGGTCAGACTGCTGCCGTCTCAGCATCGAACTTCGGGCTGCTGCACGGCCAGGCACTCCTGCACTAGTGGAGGCACGCCAAACGGGTAGCGCTGCTGCACCTTCTGAGCCAGCAGCTGGCTCTGGTGGCTGTGTGTGCGCAGCAGTGGCAGCTGCAGCAGCAGCCTGGCTAGGAAGCGGTTGGCGTCCGGTAAGTTGCCACGGCTACGCCGTACTGCGATGCTGCAGCGCAGTGCGGCAACCAGGGTCTCCTGGATGGCATGCACTCGCTCGGGCTCGAGCAGATGCTCGCGATCGGGCGACATCAGCACGATGGCAGCAAGCAGCGCGACTTCGGACACGCTCAGGTCGAGCTGCTGCAGCCGCATGGCATTACCCCAGCACTGCCGGTAGAACTCGTCGTCCTGCCAAATGCGGTGCCACACTGACAGTGGCATCAAGGTGACAACTTCCTTGGTGAGATCGTAGTTGACAATGCACGACAGCTTCCGGTCCATGTGCTTGTACTTGATCAGGTGGATCACCTCGGTGCGGCTAGCTTTGATAAGCGTGACCTGGTCGTGCATTTTGAGGCTCGTATATCCGGGTATGCACTTGGCGAAGCTGACGATGGATCTGATGATGATCTCCAATTCCTCGATGTAGAATTTCATCATCGAAGTCGTGCGCACACCGGACGGAAAGCCTTCGCATGATGAAGCATCGAAACTCGACATCGGCACTTGCAGAGTGTGGCAGGCTTCGTCTCTAATCTCCAGCAAGCGTGTCCTCTCGCTAGGATCGCCAAACATCAGGTAGTCGACGCTTTCTGCACCGTACCGAAGCAGCGTATCCCGAATGAGCGCCTCAATCTTGGCTGGCTCCTTGTACATCACAGACGTCTGCCCAAAGGACTGCTCGAAGGCAGATTTGAGGCACTGGATTAGTGCCTGAGTCGATGCATCCACTTCGAGGCTGTCACCATGAAGCCCTTGATCGATGTCTGGTTGGCGATCCGGCACAACAGAAGCAGGCCAGGCGGCACGGCCATGCCAGCAGCTTTCGGTCTGTTCACTATGCAGTCGCTTGACCTCCAGCGTGTCCTGGGTACGCTTGGCATGGGAATAGCGACCGGTTTTCATGGCTAGAAAAGATAAGAGACTGCAGCCTGCTCAGTGACAGTAAAGCAAAGAACAGCGCGACTGAGACTGAACCGCTACAAACGTGACTAGAGGAGCCTATCGATCTTTTACCTTATTATTATTATTTTACCTTATTACATTATTGTCTACATGAGCGTGGAAGCTAGTTAAAGGCCAGTTGGTCGTCGCAAGGGAAATGGACCTTCCAACACCGAAAGCAATGTTGCATTTTAACATTACGAGTGACTTTCTTGATGCCTTGCTTTGGTGCAGGTGTACGGTGCTTGCATTTAACGATTAAGTCACCGGCTCGAACCCTTCGGCACATGTAAAGCACATGAAGAAAAATCGAGTTATAATAATAAAAATAATAATGCGTTTGATATAGCACTCTCAGAGAACTCGATTTCTTTGTAGGCACTTTACATTTGCTGCAAAGGAAGCACGATCGAATGATTAGTGGTGCGTACTCTATAAATAACAAGAATAACATGGTTAGGCAGTGACCTGCACTTAGCCTGGTGGGGCAGTAGATCTGATAGGTAGGCTGGAGCCAAATAATGAAGGGAACTAAAAGTGAGTGACATAACCTTAAAGTCGATGCATTTCCTGACTGGGAGGCAGCGAGGTCGGCAAGAAGTGGTGTGATGTGGCAACTGCAACGCTCATAACAAACAAGCCTAGCTGCAGAGTTTTGCACCAGCTGTTAGCACCTGAGTGCACAGGCCGGTAGGCCAGCGAGCAGTGAGTTACAAAAGTCAAGACGGGATGTCACAAATGCATGAACTAATTTAGATGTGGTATCCTTGTCCGTACAAGCCCGAATTTTAGCAATATTATGTAGCTGAAAGTAGGCAGACTTGACTGTTGAGCTGATGTGATAGTCTAATGAAAGGTCACTTTGGAACATGACACTTGAATTGTTGGGAAAATTCAACAGGACATACGCTGGCAGAGCCGAATTTGAGCGGTCACTTAGTGCGCTATACAAATGAAGTACACATGCTTTTTCAAACTGCAATTGACTAATTTATATCCAAAATATTTACCAGGAAGCCTCATATGTCATGCCTACGATAATAAAAAAATAGAGTGGCTACAACGCTTGGCATTTGCAAAGACAGCAGCCCATAGCCCCGAAGCAGGTGGCCGGGTCCAATCACCTGCTTGCTGCCAGGCAGCAAGGGAGCAGCAGCAGCAGCAGCAGCTGCTGCTGCTGCTGCTGCTGCTGCAGTGATCGACGCAACATGTCAGGCAAGGACGAGGTCAGACAAGACAGGTTGCTTGGTCTTGCCTATGCGATAAACCACGCCGAGACGTTTGACGAAGGATGGATGTGGTTCTTTCAGCTGATCCCTGGCTCCTTTGTGCTCCATCCTGTACTCCTGCCTCTGCCTACTCCAATTACCAGGTCGTGCAAATAGTGTGGCCTGGCAGTCGGGCCCCCTTCGAGACTAGAAGTATGAGCCAATAGAAGAAGAGAAGTATTTGCAGACCACAAAGTGGCACCACTCACAGACAGGTACGAAACGTGGCTGTGACGCAGGCCCCTCTGCTGGTGGCACCGTGGTTAGGACTGCTGGCGGTACATGTCAGAATGTCGCCTACAAAGCATCAAGGCGGCCAATTTGCGAAGCTGCACTGCTGTCGAGCAGTCTGGCCCCGTGGGCTGTACCGAAATCAAAGGCAAGCCAGCTCACCGCTGAAGCCGTTCAGTGCAAGCTCTCTGGGCATAGCCGTTTTGCCCCCTATTCGGTTCCAATCTCAACCCGTCACCTCACGTCTCTCGGTATGAGCCTCCTGCCCATCGCCAGAAACCGGCCACAAAAAGTCCCGCCGTCTTCCCTCGAACCGAAACCAAGACTGAAGTCAAGCACTCAAAGATTGCTCATCTCAGAATGCTTTTTTGCTCAAGTTTAGAATCTGCTTGCTGCTTCGGGGACAGGCCCCTGAGCTGTGTGTGCACCACCGTGAATGCCCCAGCTGAAACGCCTGGCCCTCTTTATTAAATATGGTAACCCCTCTAAAACAAAATGGTAGGGTCATCCAGAAAAACCGTTACCTGCATGCTGGTGACATGTACAAATACGTACCCGGAATAAATACTCCGATCACGAATCGCCAACATTTTCAGAGCTTTCATACCAGAACTTGCATCAAAGCCGGTGAGCACAACACCTCTTAACACGTACGGTGGTATCCACATTTGGCTAGTTTCACCCAGAAGACATTGCTAGCTTGGGCATGCAAGTGGAAGAGGCCCAGCTGACCCAAGCTGACCCCTGGATGGACCTGAAGGCATGGCGTAGGCCGACTCGCTTTTTCAATAGCTTAGCGAGGGATCGAAGCCTCTTCGGACCTTTTGCTTTCGGTTTCGGGCTAGCTAAGACATGGAAAATCTCACGGCGAGGCCCAGACTAAAACGGACAGCAGACACAATTCGAATTTACCGGATGAGGAACTACCATTACCGTTGCGTTGGGCACCTGAAGAAAATTGCTTCGAAGTGTTATCGTTCATTTTAGAACAAACTCGAGAGGTGGCTTACCATTCAGTCGTGAATCGAGCATTCTCTCTTTCTCTCTCTCTTCTCTCTCTCTCCTCTCTCTCTCTCCTCGCTCTCTCTCCTCTCTCTCTCTCCTCTCTCTCTCTCTCTCTCTCTCGAGATATGAAAAGGCCGCTCATTTGGCTGGCCCTTCAAAGCATCCGTACATGCAGCAAACCCTTGTAAAGAAGCCATTCCAGTTGGACGAACGGCTCTTGATCGTGGCCAGGTGATCGCAGCTCTTGGCCACGTGGCCTAGCGAGAGGCTGCAGCTGCACCGGCGCCCTAGCCTCACCTTCTTTCGTCATTCCAACGGCGAGGCAGCGCTGAAAGCGGCAGGCAGAGCACGTCCGGCGGCTCACGCGAGAGACAGCACACTTGCAGTCCTTGGTGCATTTGTAAGGCGAGCAGCGCTGAAGACTTCGGCGGAAGAACCCCTTACACGCTTCGCAAGTGTTGACACCTGCGTACGAAATCGAAGAACTGCTCGGTAGCGGCTGCCGCCGGGTAACGTTCGGCAGCACTGCAGCGAACGGTGTCGCAAGGCCTCGGCGGGTGTGCACACAACATTTTGCAAAGTCGGGAGTCGAAATAGATTGCTGAGCCTGAGGGCAACGAAGAGTAGCGTCGATGCCGCCAGCACTCGGCTGCACTCGCTGCCAAGTATCGTGGTAGGTGCGTGAGCCTCGTTCAACGAGCTTTGCGACGACGCTCACTCGACGCCACGATTCAGCCCATCCAGCTAGCAAGAACCGCCACAGGATAGGCCGCGCGACTGGTTTCTTTCACGGCATTTGCTTCGGACTAATCTCTTTCATCGCTCATTAATTTGCTTCGGTTATGAATCGCGTATGACATCACTAGACTGTGACTCGCCCGCAGGATGCAGGCCAACTTTGCACAGCGAAAGGTAGAAATCATGTCTGCTGTTGGCCACCTGAGCTGCAGCCAGCATAGAGACCCTCCTTTACTGTCAAGAGCAAAATCCGCGTGGCCCAACCGAAAGGGCTCCTTCAGTAGACCCTACCAATGGCTCGAACCGACCCGAGAGTGGTTATTTGGAAGTCTTTCGCCCGGCAAGCCCCATCAGCCCTAATTGCTATCAGCCTCAGCAAGTTCAATGTTGGACCAATCAGGTTAACATCCGGGTACTGATTCGAACATTGCTGGATAAACCAATAATCTGACTAATTCGAGCATTGTGTTGGACCTAGTGGTGGACCTCATGGTGGACCTCACGGTTCACCTCGTGGTGTCAGGTGGAGGATGTGTCACATTAGGGATCGGGTGGACCTGATTTTGTGTGAGACCTGCATCTCGGAGGCCATCCCCGGCTTGAAAGCGAACCTGCTTGAGCAGCGGGAGCGGAAGCCGTCACCAGTTCATTCCAACTGCTTTGCCAGTTGCAGTTGAGCGAGCGATTTAAGCCAGCCCCACACTAATAGCTAAATTCCCTACACGGGCATGGTCGATTCCAAGTTTCCTCATCTAGCACGAGCGGACCAGGAGAGACAACGAGAGGTTTGCTCGGCAAGGGAGTGTGCAGTGGAAGCTCTCTCCGTCTGTCTGTCTCTCGGTCTGTTTGTCGGTCTGTCTCTCTGTCGGTCTGTCTGTCGGTCATTTGATCTATCGGTCTGTCTGTCGTTCTGTCAGTCTAACTACCAGCACGTATTCGTCTATCACCCTACCGCTGCAATAGCGATCCGAGGTCAGGGTTCGGCACAGCCCTCCCTCAAAATTCGAGCTACTTCCGAGAGCAGGCCTGCCTAACGCCTGCGCTAACTTCGCTAACGCATGACAACAACTAGTTTTCGGGTGGGCCGCGCGCACGCGTCGCCCGCGCAGCGGCTGCCCAGCCTACCGTAGTGGAATCCGGACGCCGGGCCGCTGCAAACTCGGCACGGCGGCAAGTAGGGAGCCTTGGGCGGCTTGCTGCGCGCGCCGCCCGACGGCGCGTCGTCCGACGCGCCTCCGACGCCGGCATCCGAGTCCGACTCGGCGTCCGAGTCGCTCCGACGAGGCGAAGAACGCGACAGCTGCTGCTGCCGAGCAGGCGGCTGCTGACTCAAGGTGGAAGACGGCGGTGGCGGCGGTGGCGGCGGTGGCGGCGGCGTCTGAGCGAGCGCCGACGCCGCTGGGTGGGGCGAGTCGGGAGCGGCGGCCGCTGCAGAGAAAGCCGTCTCCAGAAGAGCGAAGTCGGCGTCGAGAAGGAAGGCGTCGAAAAGGTCAAACTCCATGGCGTCGCCTACCCGCGGCCGCCGCGATAGCACAGGCGCGGCACGACGGGGGCCCAGAAGCACCGCTACTGGCTTGAGTAAACAAGCGTCGTCTCACGCCGCTCGCAGCGGAGATCCGGTAGGTGGAGCGCAGCACGCCTCACTGACCGCCGAGACGGCTCACTTCGGGGCCGCGACAGCGAGCGGCCGAGTCTGACAGCTGCGTCTACGTCCGCTTTTAGCAGGAATTGGGACCGTGCGGTTGTCAAACTATGTGACAAGTCATCCAAGAGGCAAAGTAAGAGCTGCAGCGGTATCAGAGCGGAGTTTGACGAACTGTCGACCAGCCCCCCCCCCAAGGTTGCTCGCTTGCATATTGAGTAAGTTGCCAGGTCCCAGACTGTGGATTTCATTTCCACGATTCTTACGCAACGAGAACTGCTCACCTGCTGCCGACGGTGGCGAATCCTTTCCAGCCGTCCCTACTTCGATGCTACTCACGACATCAACTGCTCTCTCCTGACTCTGCTATGCTTCTCACCTTCTTTCTCTTTTTGCGTGAGAGGAAGTCTGTTGGCTACCGAATGAGTACCAAAAGTCGCTTTGGCCGTGAGTGCTCTAAACAAAACTCTCCTGCGTAACACCCACGTGGTCTTTTGTGGAGTTACAGAGATACGAAGAGCGCGTGTTCTTTCTCGCAATTGGATCATGTCTGAGGCCTTGTAAAAACGATTCTTTATTTTTAGCTATAATAGAAATAGGGGTTCTGTAAACATTTATCGCAAGTCCCGTGTCTAATGTATTCACAAAAATGTTAGCGACAGTAATTGGTCAATAGCCAGCCGCGGCTACTGGCACTTATATTTGGCTGTATAACAAAAAACTATCGATCGCCTGGCGGCGGTGCATGGCAGGCAATCGATCATGCAATTCTGGCAGTATGCTCTAAGCAAGCGTGAGTAAAAGTCGCTACAGTTCGCATAGCGCTATATCTAAATAAGGCTGACAAATCGGCCAGGTTTTCGTACACCCGCTTCACTGGATATATAGCGGGTTTTAAAAAGTAAAATCCAGGGAGTCGAATAGCTACAGGCCTCATCCTCCCTAAGGGCTCTTCTCGCACTCTTCTTCGCGGAACTTGCTCCGAACTGCCTTTTGCTGAAAGATTGACGCCTACTTCCGGATTGCCTACTTACAGCATGTCCCGTCCAGCCAGCCGGGCGGCCTCTTTGACTGCAGCCCTGGGGCTGCGACGATTGCTGCGCTGCAGACCTATTGAGCCACTTGATGAGACCACGATTCTGCGCACCGATCTTCGAGCCGCGCTTAGCGTCCTCTAAGAAAAATAGCTCGCGCGATCTTTAACCGCCTGAAGCTCAGCGAAGAAGGTGTCGGAAGCCCTGATCAGCTGCGTTTACGCTGCGGACTTTCCTCCTGACTGACGCCGGCTTTCCTTCTATTTAGGACATTTACACGAATGATTCGATGGGAAACTTAGTTCCGCCCACAGAGACGCGCTTAGACACGTTTAGAGATGCGCGTAACGTAGGTAAAGAGTGACGACGCACGCAGATCCTGCGAACTGCTGAGCAGATGTCGCTACGCGATCTGCTCAGCAGTTCCATAGAGAACAAAACTCGGAGGCTTCCTGCGGAGAGACATGTTGAACTCCGAAAGGCACAACGCCAACGGGATGGACTCTTTAAAAAGTACATTTACACCATACAGCTTGGGAACAACCGGCCACCTCACGCCGTACGACGGCTGAAGCCGGCGCGGAACTTACCAGAACGCGCCAATCAAGATGCCGTCCGCCAGTTAGCTCGGTACTGCTGCCAATCAGCAGCAACTCCGCTCGACGCACCGCGAGCCAAACGCCACAATTTGCATAGGCATGGTTTATCAGGCCAGCCGCCCTACGAAAAAACGTGCACGCACGAACGCGCACGCATACCGCACGTACCGCGGAGCAGCTGCTTGGAGCTTTCTGGTCCGCTCATTTAAGAGTTATTACTTGTGAATACGTTTTGCTGAGTGACCATTTATCCTAAAAAATACAACAATGATCGCCTCTCCAAAGAGCAATACCATCAACAGCTTTCAGCCAAGATGGTCAACTTGCCCGTGAACGAGCTGGACCGTAGAGCGCTCAAGCTTCGGCCTTCTGCTCCCGAAATGCTGCGTCGTCGTCTATCCTATTGCCGGAGAGCATTTAGAAGCCAATAGTCAGACCGTATTTTTACGATTACATGTCGCACCCAAGTGTAAGTTGCATCCTAAATTTATGGACATTTTTTGGAAAAGGTTTCTATTGAAAATTTGAAAAAAAATTAGAAAAAGGTGTGCGACTTATCCTCGCAAAAAAATACGGTATAATTCATTTGCGTAGCGCCGTAAGAGAACTCATTCTCAATTCAGGCGCTTCACCACATATGCCACGGGGTTCGAGCCCACGATTTCGGCACAGATCTTGGTCGATGTGAGCACCTTAACCACTGACCAAACCAGCTCGGCGTTAGGCGTAAAAGACCTACAGACGTATTTAAAAATGAGTAAAAGAAAAGAAGATTGAACCCCGAGTTGAACACTGCTAAACTGCTCTCACTATGTGCACAGTCCAAAAAGCCTCTCCGTATCTGTCTAAAAGAAGAAATACCTCTTTAAAAACAGTAAAAATACTATCGCATTAATAAAATATGATCCGTCCGAAAGAACCTCTTCAAGAAACCAACGTGTAATGCGTGCGTGCCGCTGCCGTAGAAGCCTTTCCTGCCCATGAAAAGGCATTGGCTACGCCTGCCGCGACTAAGGCTGCGTCGCTAAGGGCGAATCACCCAACAAGCACCTGAAGGGCCACGTTCTGCGCCCGGGTAGTCACGAGGAGAAGGCTTCAAGGTTTCCGTGGGAGGAATAGAGGGCCGTTTCAGGAGAAGAGAGTCTGCAATGCTTTTGTTTTGGTTTCTGCAATTGTATCTTGCTCACGTTTCGGGGCCCCGAAATGCATAAATGCATATGAAATGAAATAAATGCAGCGGCATTTGAGCTGGTTTGAGCTCCAAGCCACTGGTTAGCCGTTGGTGTACATCGTGGTCGCTGCTGAACGCCTGAAACCGTACGTCGATGTCCATTAGACTTCTCTATGTCAGCTCAAAGACCGCTGGCGGAAAAAGCTTTTGCTCCGCAGGTCCCAGACTGTGGATTTCACTTCCACAATTCTTACGCAAGGAGAACGACTATCCTGCTGCCGACGGTGGCGCATCCTTTCCAACCGTCCTGAGCTGCTACTTCCATGCTACTCACGACATCAACTGCTCTTCTGACTCTGCTATGCTTCTCACTTTCTCTTTTGCGTGAGATGAAGTCTGTTGGCTACCGAATGCTGTCATACTTGTGAGGACTGGTGCCGCACCTAAAAACCGCTGGCCACTATGCAAGGTTGAGGCATCAGCAGTATCTGTCGCACGTCGGCTGAGACTAGCACCATTACGAACTCTGTGCTTGCGTCCTAGTTCTGTCCGGACGTGGAAGCCGCGTTTGTTCATCGCCCCAACCGACACTTACAGGTCGCCTTTAGGTAATCAATAAAGGTAACTGACCGAATTGTCCGTACTCGATACTCGACAGGTAGATCCTACGGATTGGTGTACGGTGCATCCTACGGATTTCACGGTTTCTAGTCTCCCTCTTGCTGATGTGATTACCAAACACAATCTAGGCTTTTACTTCTATGCGGATGACACTTAGTTGTACCTTTGCTTTGATCCCTCCCAGCCTTCGAGCACCTCAAATGCTCTCAACCCACTTGCTGCATGTATTGATGACATCCGCACATGGATGGCAGCAAATTTTCTTAAATTAAATTATGATTAAAATAACTTGCTAATTATGGACAAACTATGTGTGATTCAGACATTGAAAAGGTTAACGCTCAAAATCGGCTCTGCCAGCATATCTCCTTCTGAATCTGCACAAAATCTACGTGTCATATTCCAAAGTGACCTTTTGTTACACGACCACATCAGTTTCACAGTCAAGTCTGCCTACATTCAGTACATGACATTGCTCAAATTTGGGCTTTTTTGATAAGGATGCAACATTCAAGTTGGTCAATGCATTTGTGACATTCCGTATTGACTTCTGTAACTCACTGCTGTAACTCACTGCTCACTTGCTGGCCTACCGGCATGTGCAATCGGGCGATTACAGCCGGTGCAAAACTCTGCAGCTAGGCTTGTCTGTTGTGAGCGTCGCAGTTGCCACTTCACACCACTTCTCGCCGACCTGCACTGGCTCCCAGTCAAGCAACGGATCAACTTCAAGGTTTTATCACGTTTAGGTCACTTCCTTATTTGGTTCCAACATATCTCTTAGATCTAATCCCCCACCAGGCCAAGCATCGTACCACCCGCTTTTCGGAAATTAACAGTTTACCAATACCTCGTACAAACCTCAAATCTTTTGGAGACCGTGCATTCAGTTCGTATGCTCCCAAAGCCTGGAACTCACTTCCGACTTGCGTCAGAACATCCCCTGACTTGACCACATTAAAAAAGAACTTATAAATACACCTATTTAGGACAGCATTTAGTGGGTCCCTGTGATTCGTCCTTCATGTGCTTATGTGTGCTGACACTGTGCATGCTGCCACTAGCCACACTTGCATGCTGACCCTGTGCATGTCACCCCTAACCATATTATTCATGTTGTTTATCAAGCATGATATTACTCACGATTCAATCGCGTTTCCCTTTGCAGCAAATGTAAAGCGCCTACAAAGAGATTGAGTTCTCTGAGGACGCCTTATGAAGTGTATTATTGATATAATTATTATAATTATTATTGAGCTAAACAAGCAGAGAAACTCTACCTATGCCAGGGCAAGCGTCTCAATCAACCAAACGATTCTCGCCCAGGAGCAAAAAAAACAAAACAACATGCTACGTGGGAGCGCGGAATAGCGCGGCCACTTGACTCAAGTCGCAGGCACAAGATTTCCCTTGCTCCGTGGAGCTCCCGAGGTCGGTGTCCCGTAATGCCAGCACTTCATCGTTCACGATGAGCGAGTGCTGAGCGACTTGGGGACCATTCCGTGCCGAAATTCCAGATCAAAACTATATCGAGCTTGATCGACTGCTCAAGTGAAATGCTGTTTGCAGTTTCTGCTCGGCATCCGGCCGTTTGAAATCAGTGTGCTTAATACGCACGGCTGGCCCCCAGGCGATAACTAT
Organism: Cristatella mucedo; assembly: GCA_009760855.2. Taxonomy (NCBI): domain Eukaryota; kingdom Metazoa; phylum Bryozoa; class Phylactolaemata; family Cristatellidae; genus Cristatella; species Cristatella mucedo. The sequence goes on along the minus strand of WPIO01000021.1, from coordinate 5,014,934 downwards.
TGCTAAGAGCCGGTGTACCTCAGTACGACACATTGAAAACGTGCCGCAATTGAGGCAATCGATTCGGCTGAATGCCTGCAAAATCTCTTTTGAGATTGACAAAGGTGTAGTTTGTTCGCACAGCAGAGAGACAGCCGATGCCCAACACCAGACGCACGTGGACTTGCGGACAGCCGTGGCTCCATTCATCATCACGACTTCCTCGCACGCTCGCCTCACCCTCGCAGGGTCCGCAAGCGTCGCTGAAATGATGGACCTCGAGCACCCAGTATCCACGAGCGCAGACGCCTCGGAGTTTTCGATGAGGACACGTACCGAAGAAAGGCCCGCCATAACGAAGGGGAAAGCACCGGCGCAGTAATGCGTGCTCTCCCCTACTCGTTTTTTGGCCAGTTTGGTACGACGGCCCGATCCGAGCAGTTAGCAGCGAGATGTTGAATGCTCCCACAGACGTAACAATGCCTCCCGCGACCACGGCGCGCCGCTTTAGAAGGACAATCACGGCGTAAGTGCCCGATCGCCTTGCATAGGAAACACACAACATCTCTGTTATTCGGTGCCTGGGGAGGCCATCCCGAACGAGAACCGGATGCGAAGCAACTTTCTGCCGCCTTCGGAATGCTGACGCTTGCCTTCACTATGACCCGAGCCTTCTCGACAAGAACATCCGCAGGCATTTCCGCGAGGTTGCATGAGGCTTGGAGGTGCCTCTTTGCGGCCTCCGGCAGCCCAGCAACAAAGGCGCATTTGACAAAATCACCGGCCACCAACCTAGCCAACCGATTCAAGTCCGCCCAAAAGCCATCCACATTTTCACCTACAGCAAGGCGACGCGAGGCGAATTCCTCGTAGGCATCGAAGCGATTCGGCGAGAATGCTGCCAGCAGCGCTTTTCTTACCGTGGCGTAGTCTTCCTTAGCCGCCTCGGGGACGCCATCGTATACGGCGTATGCCACACGTGTAAGGAATAGCGGCAGGAAATTTTGCAATTCATCAACCCCTTGCATCTTGGCCAATCTTTCGAACCGATTTAGCCATTTAGCGAAGTCTCCTCTGCCGTCGAATTGCGAAATTTTTCCTTCCATCAGTTGTACTTTCAGACTCATCTTTATACGGACCACACAGTCGCTCCCGCCGAGAAATAGCTTGTAGTTTGTTCGCACAGCAGAGAGACAGCCGATGCCCAACACCGACAGTTTATTCCCAGCACACGGAGCTCAAGAGCGCACGGCTTCCCTCAGCCCCTGCCCTCACACAACTCCCCTCCCCTGGTCGACTCCGATGACTCATCGACCACAACTGTGCACCGGCCGACCCTGATGGTGAATCCACCATCTGGCCACCAGCTGGTCCATGCCACATCAAAGACGGACCACAGCTGTGCACTGGCCGACCCTGATGGTGAATCCACCGTCTGGCCACCAGCTGGTTACCGGCCTGCGTCCATACCTCATCACAGGCGGACCACAGCTGTGCACCGGCCCCTCTCGGTGGTGCTTCTAACAGCTCACCAGTAGCTTATCAGAGGAGCCTGCATACGATACATACATGCGAACTACACGCTCCCTTGACCTTATGGTCACAAGTCAGGAGCCGGCATACAATACATACATACATAAGTACATACGAACTACAAAAGGATCGGTGGATAGCTTCGTTTCCTGCGCAGTCTGGGAACAGCTGGGAACAGCTGCGCGCGGAAAAACGGCGCGCGGCCCAGCGCCCGTCCGCCGATCCGGAATCCGATGCCGAGCCCCGGATGCCGGCGCTAGGCAAAATTCAGGCCGCCGCAACGGCTGATGTATTAAGGCCACGCGTCGCAGCCGTGCGCGAGCAGTGGCAACGATTCGTGGTGTCAAAGATGCCTAACCTAAACTTGCTTGGCCACGACACTGTCGTAGAGCTGCAAATCTCGGTAGATGCGCTCCTACCGGGATTGCACGCACCACGGGCCGCGGTGCCCCTGCGGTTTTCGACCGCCCACTCCCAGACCACACCCTGCCGCAGGCTTGCCAGAGTGTGCCAAATCAGGGCGACAGTGGACGCGCTCTCGCCTTCGCCGACGCAGGCAGCGAAGCGGCGACCAATGTAGGAAGCCAGGCATTCGCGGCCTGATTTCACCGAGGCAAACGTGGGCTGGACGACTACCTACCTACCAGCTACGCTACGGGTCAACTATGCTGCACACGACCCTGCTGCAGCTGGGGCAAATGGGTGCCGGCAGTCGTTTCAAAGATATGCGGCACTCGTTACGCTAGCGTTCAAGTCGACTCAACCGGTCGGGTCTGGAGGCGACCTGTGGACCAGCCGCACCCGAGATTCGAGGCGCGGCTTCCGCCTGAGTCGCGGTTCCCTGACGGCGGTCAGTCCCGCTCAGCTGCGACCTAACTGACCACCCACTAGCTACCTATGCTCGGCGAAAACGGTCGCACCGCATGCAGACAGCAAGCGCGGCACCGCCTGCAGACAGCGATGCAGACCTATGACCTACGATTTCCATTTCTTTCGCCTTTCGGCGCGGCCTCAGGTGGATTCGACGAATTAATGCAATCCCCGCAATCAATTACAATCCACAGCAATCCACTCTATTTAGGCTAACGTCGACCTGACATTGGCGTTGCCGAGCTCAAATTTTGGGCTGATATTGTAGTACACGTTCAATTTGATCTCTCCGCCAAATTTCACATCGCTGCGTGCACGCGCACTTACGCAATGACCTTCAAGGCCGGAGGCCGGAGTACCACAACCCACCGCAGTTCACTTTAGTCCCCTTCAAATTCTCTACAAATCAGCTGCAAAAAGCTCCTACAATTCGGAATACAAAAATACGCTACATGTACAATGTACCCAAAAAATTTCGCACGATTCCGCTCAAGGATTCTCACGAAGTCCACTTAAATAATATTGCAGTGGCCCGGGAAAATATACCAATCCACCTCAATCCACCGCAGTCCACCAAAATCCAGTGTATTCCACCGCGAAACGACAGAAATCCCCGTTCGAAAAGCTCAATCTTTTATTCCATACCGCAGTCCACTTCAATCCACCACGAAAAAAATCGAAATAGGTTGAGCCGAGCTCCAGTTTTTGTTGCATATTAAAGTGCACAGTGTTGTGTGCACACCCGCGCAAAATAAGAAAAAAGTGTGCTTCCTCACACTTTGGCACACAATGCGCGGCAATCGCCCGAAATGACCTGGGAAAATACCACAGTCCACTCTATTCCACTGCAAATCATCCTCAAATCGCTATCGCGAAACGTCAATTGACATTGCATATAAGACCAGACCCAGTTTACAGTGCACCCACAAGATTTCGCTCCATTGTGCACAGGCGTTCTCACGAAATACACTGCAATCGACTGCAACGGCCCGGTCCCATACCGCAATCCACCTCAATCCGCCGAAATCCGCTGCAATCAGCTGAACAGCGACCAGAACGCGTATACTAGAAGTTCTAATTATGATCGCACGCTGCTCTACTCTTCGGTTATTGTGTACTCGCATAACTTCACTGTAATTGCCTCGACTATTGTGCAGCAATGCACCGCAATCGACTGCAATGACCCAGACCAATGCGCCGATCCGCCAAAATCCGCCGCAAAACGACCAGAATGCATACACTTTAAGAACTAACAGTGATTGTACGCTGCTCTAATCTTCGGTTACTGTGTAATCGCACAATTTCACTACAATCACCTCGACCATTCGGCACAATACATTGCAATCGCCTGGGCCAATACTGCAATGTACAGCAATCTGATGCAAAATGCCCTGAAATCAATTTCGCAATGCTCCAATTTTGAATGCATGTTACAAAGCACTCTGGTTTAAGTCAAGCACATCCTTCTAAGCAATTGCGCTCGTAAAATCTCGGGCAAATCATGTCAATCACGGCAACGGCTCGGCTCGAAGCAGAAATCCGCTAAAATCCGTGACAAATCGACCATAAATTGGCTGCACGAAGTGCCGATTGTCTTCGCATTTCACATTTCTTTGTGCTGAAAGTGAAATCGTAAGGCTTTCAAGCTATTTTGCACGTTAATTGTCAACAATGTACGGCAATCGACAGCAATGGCACGAACCAATACCGCAATCCATGGCAAATCGACGAGAAATCGGCTGCACCGAGCTCCAATTCTCATTCCACGTAACACCTCACTGCGCGCGCGCGCACATACTTTCAGCCCGCTCCGACCGTTCGATCTTGGGCAAGTGCATGGCAATTGACGGCAACGGCCTGGGCAAAATAGGCAATCCAATCTGATCCATCGCAAATCACCGGCAAGTGACTAGGCCAAGACCAAATCTATCTTACGTGTCACAGCCCACTTTTTTTTTTAAAGTGCAATCACATTCTTTCAACCAATCGCGCATGTACAATCGCGAACATGGAATGACAATCGACAGCTATAGCCCGGGCCAATATCCCAACTCGCGGCAAATCAACGAGAAATTGGCAGCGAGATGCCCCTGTTGTCCTTAAATATAACATTCCGCTGAGCCTAAAGTGAAATCGTGGCATTTTCAAGATGCTTTGCTCGTTAACTTTCAGCAATGCACTGCAATCCACAGCAATGGTCGAGGCCAATACTGCAATCTACAGCATTCCGCTACAAATTGTCTCGAAATCGGCTTCTTAACGTTCTAATTTTTAATGGATATTATGAAGCACTCCGTTTAAAGTGCAACTACATAATTTTATACCAATTTCGCTCATAAAATCTTGGATAATGCGTGGCAATCTACGGCAATAGCTCTGCTTGAAGCAGCGATCCGTTACAATCCATGGCAAACTAACCGCAAGTTTGCTACGCGAAGCTCCAATTGTCATTGCATGTATAATTTCACTGTGTTCAAGGTGAAACCGTAGAGCTGTCAAGCTTGCTCTGCCTGCTTATTGCCAACGATGCACGGCAATCAACAGCAGCCGTCTGAGCCAATACAGCAGTCCGTGTAAAGTCGGCAAGATTGGCTTCGCGAAACTGCAACTCTTATTCCACGTAACATCTAACTGTGCGAGCGCTTTATTAGCACCCATTATGCGCGTTCAGTTGACGTCAATGCATGGCAATCGACGGCAATGGCCCGGGAAATACGCCAATACTAACGGTTCGTTACAAATGGACCGAAAGTTGTGAGTGTAGCTCCAACTTTTCTTGCTTAATGCAGCACACTACATTAAAACTCCAACCACATCCTCTTAAACAACCGCTAACGCACAATCGGGTGCAATGCGCGGCAATCAAAGGCAATGGCCCGTCTTCTACCGCAATCCGTTTCAAATTGGAATCAATTCAAATTCAAATCAACTCAAATGGGAATCGGCTGCTTGAATTTGTAATCGTCATACCACATAACGTTCAGTGTTCGCGCACATACTGTCATTTTTCGCGTTCGATCTTGGGCAATGCGTGAAAATCGACGGCAATTGCCCGAGACAATGCGGCAATCTACGATTCGTTAAAACTGACTACTTTCAAATGTGTATTGCTTGACGGTATTTCGGCTCGAGAACGCAACACCTGGCTTCCGGGGCAGCTAATATGGCGTCGTATTCGCCTACAAAGAGCCAGCCCAGGCCTCTCCTATATGCACCGGGCCCATCGCAGAGAGTGAGCTTGCCCTATGCACGAACGTGTCCAAGGGTCAAGGCCAAAGTGGCGTGCCAGCGGCGCTCTCCTGCGTGCGAGTTCCGGCTCTGTTTTCAGGAGAGCGAACGCGCGGCCGCTGCAGAACTCTAGGCCCGGCACCTAGCAACCGCAACAAATCCCACGCCCTCGACTAAGGTCAAGGTGAATGTTGATACCCGAGGTCGTGGGCTCGAGCTCCGTGGCACATTTAAAGCGCCTGAATATAGATCGTCCCCATAAGAAGCTATAGAAATAGATTATATAAAATAAATTAAAAAATGCATACCAGATCTGCAAGTAGTCTTAATTGTTGGCTACTTTTTCTCTAAATCAAAGGTGGTACACGGTGCCGGCGCCGCTAGCTTCCACGATATAGTAATTCTTCAGTCAGAACTTATTTTGTCAGTCTGAGCCATATATATATATAGAGCCGATAAAGTCACGTCGCACCCACAGCTTTGAAGATATTACCGCAGTCGAGCGAGCCGACGCCGAAACTGGAGGGAGGGGGAGAGAGAGAGATAATAATAATAATTATTATAATAATGTACTTGATAAAGCGCCCTCAGAGAACTTAATCTCTTTCTAGGCGCTTTACATTTGCTGCAAAGGGAAATGCAATTAAATGGTAAGTAAAATCATGCTTGAAAAAAAATGAATAACGTGGTTAGGGGTGACATGCACAGGGTCAGCATGCAAGTGTGGTTAGTGGCAGCATGCACAGTGTCAGCACGCATAAGCACGTGAAGGATGGATCACAGGGACCCACTATATGCTGTCCTAAATAAGTGTCTTTTTAAGTTCCTTTTAAATGTGGTCAAGTCAGGGGATGTTCTGACGCAGGTCGGGAGGGAGTTCCAGGCTTTGGGAGCATACGAACTAAATGCACGGTCTCCAAAGGATTTAAGGTTTGTACGAGGTATTTCCAGACTGTTGGAGAGGGAGAGAGAGAGAGAGAGAGGGAGGGAGGGATGGAGGGAGGGAGGGAGGGAGGGAGGGAGGGAGGGAGGGAGGGGAGGGAGGGGGGAGGGAGGGAGGGAGGGAGGGGGAGGGAGGGAGGGAGGGAGGGAGGGAGGGAGGGAGGGGGGAGGGAGGGAGGGAGAGAGAGAGAAGAGGAGGGGGGAGGAAGGGAGGGAGGGAGGAAGGGAGGGAGGGAGGGAGGGAGGGAGAGAGAGGGAGGGAGAGAGGGAGAGAGAGAGTGGTTGGTTAACCCCTAATGGTGGGGGGGGGCTAGGCTAGCAGTATGTAAATGAATGGAATGGAGCCTAGGGCACATTGAATGACGTCATCATTTAAATAAGCCATCCTCCGATCTACAATCTCGCTAACGGTCGATCGTTTCTCGTCCTCTGATTTATTTAATGGCTGCTGTCATTCTCGAGACCCTATTCTCCATTCCATTCATTTACATACTACTTGAAGTTGTGTTAAGTTGATATGATTATATGAGAATATGAGAGTAAAAATTTGTATTCGCAAAATAATGTAGGACAACAATGTCAGATCTAAGAACAAAATTTGCTAACGACAAATACAACCAAATATTATTAGACAATGAAAGAATTGCTGGTTGTTTGAATAGATTAGTAAGGGTTAAATACTCTATTCAATTTATTAATATTTTATTAACTTTCAATAACTATATCAAGTGCTTACGTTCCAATTTACGGTGAAATATCTCACTTAGTTACTGCCTTAGGTGGAGTTGCAACAATGTTACTTTCAATAGATAGCACTATATTTCAAATTGAAAGAAGAAAACGTTAATAATTTAATTTTGAAGATTGTAGATGTTTTGGATGATGATAAGGTAACTATCTAATCTAATGAAATATTAGTTGAACAATTAGATAGTCCAGATAATTCTAAATCTTAATAACTTGCAAATCCTCTCTAACAACACTTCTTTTAACATCATTTACCCAATAACACGACGATTGTTCTTTCAATACCATTATTCTAACAATAATATGTTTAGTCAAACTCCATATCGCGTCTGTAGCTTCTCTTCTTTTTTCATCTTCTCCTTCACCTGGTTCTAGTAAATACCTAACAGTTGTTCCAAGTTCTAATAGCTTTTCTTGTTCTACTTTTCTATGATATTTTGGATTCTTTAGCTTTATTATTTCTTTTTTATTGCTTTAACAGGTTTTTCACCAGTTATTCTTGTAACACTATTATTTAGATGATCAATAATCTTTGGTACATTATAAATTCACTCTTTGTTTCTAGAACAATCTCCTTTATTATTACTTTCTAATTCCTTTTCATATTGAGCAATACAAGCTCTCTCTCTCTCTCTCTCTGCTATTCATTCTTTCAACCATTGCAACACTCTTTTTGCTAGTACCTTCTATTATGCGTGGGTCTTTTCATTTCTTTAGTAAACTCTTCTTTGAACTCTGATCCTGGATCTACTATTATCTTCTTTTGCCATTTCAAAGGTACTTTACTATAAATATCAATTATTGCTTGTGTTACTTCTTTAGATGACTTTGTTTTAAGTGGTCTTGAATCTTTATATCTACTAGCAACATCAATTACACTCAAAGCATATTTGTATCCAGAATCATTTGGTATATACAAAATGTCTGCTTGATGATTTTCATTAGGTTCAACAGTATTAAAGAAACCCTTTGGCATTTCTTTAGGTCTTGGTTTGAATACTTGACTTATATCTGAGTCAGGATTGAATTTACCTTATTTTTTTCTTTCTTTTAGAGTTTAAAATGAAATTCTATAGAGAATGGAAATATGTTGCGACATATGTTTAAATACATTTGATAAAATTGAATATTTAGAATCAGGTCATCCTTATTGTAAACTACCTAAAATAAAAAGACCAAAACAAAAATATGAAATTCGTTGAGATTTATGTAATATTGATATGAATGAAACTGAATTTGATTCTAGTCTTATGCATGACGATTAAACTATTATTTGTTGATATTGTATAATAAATTTTAATAAATACAGAAAAAAGAAACCAACAAAGTTATATTCTTTAGTCAAGAAGCACTTAAAAAAAGGATGTTCATCTACTTCATGCATTCACCATTGTTTAGATTATGAAACTATTTGTGCTATTTCAAAACTATTCCCATTAGTTAAAGGTAAACGGAAAGCAACTAGGTTAAAAGAGTTAATAATGTTAATAGTTCATCTATACTTTTCAGGAGACCACATAACTAACCAAGAGGCTTACCTTTAAATTTCCAAGATTGTCAATGAAGTAATAATCAGTTGGTAGTTGACTAAAATATGCTTTATACTTCAAATCTACTCCTCCACTCGGAGAAGTATTAATAGCTCTTATTTCACCAGATACAACAGCTGGATCACTACTAGGTCTAAGTAATACACAATTTGATGCACCAACAACCGTAACACTTAATAACATTCTTGGTAGAGCTGTTTTATTAGTCCATGAATAAGAAATTGATACGTTAATAATTGAAGTCAATGCTTTAAGATTCATTGAGATTGTTACTACTTCTGTTATTTTTTAACTATTTTATCTACATAATTTTTTGTTGCAACATCACAAGGATTAACAGGATCAGCAACATTAGTTATTGAATTTTCACCCATATTTATATTTGTTGTTGAAGGATAAGCTTTTAGTAAAACATCTCTTTTCATTTCTCCATAAGTAACACAAAAGTCATCATTGAATACTACTGGATTTCCATTACCTGAATTCCAATAAGTAGATTTTATAGCATAACTGGCTATGTTTAAATCACTTGTCATTGTGAACTTAAAAACACACCTATTTAGGACAGCATATAGTGGGTCCCTGTGGTTCGTCCTTCACGTGCTTATGCGTGCTGATACTGTGCATGCTGCCACTAACCACATTTGCATGCTGACCCTGTGCATGTCACCCCTAACCATGTTATTCATTTTGTTTGTTTTTTAAGCATGATTTTACTTACCATTTAATTGCACTTCCCTTTGCAGCAAATGTAAAGCGCCTAGAAAGAGATTAAGTTCTCTGAGGGCACTTTATCAAGTACATTATTATTCTTATTCTTATTATTATTATTATTGTATCACCTGATTTTTTAACATAATTATTTAACTGACTAAGATTAACTCCATCAGCAGGATTAACACCTGCCCCAAGATTTGTAATAGAATTACCAGCAAGATTAAGTGATCCTGATGATATAACTATACAGTTTTTATCAGCATAGGATCTTGTTACAGCATCACTCTAATTTACAGGATCAGATAAATTTATAATTTAATTTCCATTTGCATTAAGATCAGATAGGATATATCCATTGATTTTTTATACGTAATCGTCAGTGTTAATCTTTACACTCATCTATATATTTATTAATTAAAATTTTAGATCTATCTAATACTTCTCTAACAATTGATACTATTCTTGCAAATCTTCCATGATATTTTTCTTCTACCACTTGTATTCCTTAATTTTTTTATATAATATTTTATATCATAACCATTACTTTTTTATTGTTAAATCTGCCATATTCGCTTATAATATCAAACTCAAAATTAAAAAAACTTTTTTCTCTAAGAAGCAACATAAGTAAATCAGTTCTAATTGGCATATCAAAATCAAAATTAGTAGGTATTCTAACATTTCCTGCTGCTATGTAGTCTAAAGGTATATCATTACAATTCAATCCAGGAACACAAATCTCAAACTCGGAGGAAAAACATCTATTCAAATTTAATACATGTAATCCAAGTGAACACTGCGCTAAGTATTGTTTTGGAATAAATTCTTCAACTATGTTTCTACTCCATAAACATTTTATTTCTACTAGTGTATCACCATCAATTATTCCATCACGAGAGTATCTATAGACTCCATCACTAGTAAAACAATCATTTGAATTATCAATATTTCTATCAAGTTTCATTTCTAGAAATTTAGCAGCAACAGGTTCAAATAGCTTACCCAACAACATTTGAGAAAATCTCATAGGTGAGTTATTAGCAATATATTTTTTTAGTTTTCTATTAGCAATTAATTTAATATTACAATCTAATTGTGTTCCAAACATCATATAACTTCCTAAAACAGAATAAAATTCAGATCCACCAATATTCAATGACATTTTTTCCCCACTCATTAGATCCTTGAATAAAATTTTTTGTGTGCATTATATTCTGTTTATAAATTCACTTAAAATTTTGTTCCATCATTAACAAATGTTCCTTTATTACAAGTAAAGTTAGATCCATTACCATTTGACGTTAGTTCAGCAGTATTCTCACAGATAGTAAGATAGTGAATAATTATTTTTGTTAAAGGAATAGCAGCAGAACCAGTTCCACCAGCAGCAACGCTACCAGCATCAGCAGCTGTAGAAATAAAACTATTAAGTTCAACAGTAACATCAAGTTTAGATGTTACTCCAAGTGGTTCATCATTGTATTGTAGATCAATTACATGAATAGGATAAAGAGATAACCACTCTGGAAACGTAACACCAACAGGTTCAGTCACTTCATTCAATCCAAGGTATTGCTTTCTGAATGTAGTGAAACCTAGATAAGCTGTTGAACACTTTCCATCTTTTGGATAACTACTTCTTGGAACAGTTGGATATTTTTAGATCCATTAGCAAGTAAATTTACACTTTTAATATCACAATGATTATATGTACAAGGATTGCTAGTATAATTTCCACATTTGCCATAGTTTTGTGCAGCTACAACTAGACATCTTACTTCATCAATATTATTTTGTACTGATAGAGTTCGAGTATATTTTGTACCTTGATTGAAATTAGTTAGTCGTATTCTCATAACGCCTAACTCTGTAGTTAAGTCTTTGTTTCCTTGATCTCTCACTTGAAATATCAGCAAGAGATTTTTGAATATTTTCCATAGGTGTAACACATGGAACAATCGATCGCATTTTTGACATCATAATTCTGAATGCATTCAAAGTACCATTTCCAGCGGCATTAGCAACACCTCTACTTACAATTGCATTAGCATCACCTGATACACATGTCATAATTGCATCAAAATCATTTCCACCAACTCGAGTCAATTCAAGGGTAAATGGAATATTATAAAGAATTGTATTCATATCAGCACAAAAACCACACAATTGTGATAGTCGTAGTGATATACTGAATGTACGTGTAGTATCTGCAAGAACATTTATTAGACCTCTTCTATAAAGAAATCCAACGTTTGAAGCACTTGCAGATGCAGCAGCACGACTAGTAAACGGATAACTAAGAGGATTAACAGTATTAGCAGAAATATTGAAAGACATATCATCCATTGAACTAGCTTAACATTTTTTCCATCCAGTTGTAGGTCCTTCTGTTCTATTGGAATCATTTGGATAACAAAGTAAACCCATAAGTGCTGAAACAGTTCCAGGTCCTTGTTGAAGTGTAACACTTTCTATTTCTTCAGTACCAAGTCTAACTCTCATTGAACTGAATCCATGCACCTACATTATTAACAAGACCTGCAGTAAGATTTCTGTTAGGAGGACCATAATTACCACCAGCGAGTAATGTTAGGATACATTGTTGAAAAGTTTGGATCTGTTGTATAAGCAGAACTAGTAAAACCAAGAATACTAGAAATACTAGATTTACTAGCAAGAAACGTCCAACCAACAGGCATAGTAAGCCAAGAATTAGCAGTAGCAGTGTCAACACCTAAAACAAACTTATCAGTTGTTGCTCCAGATTGTGTAATTGAATTGGTAATTATATCAGCAAAACCAATGTTCATATCATCTGTAATAGCAGTATAAATTCCAGGTTTAATTGTTATTGTTTGTTCTGATCCATCTGGTACTCTATAAAAAAGTATTATTCGAAGTAGTGATATTTTTTTTTATAGAATTAGTACCAGTAAACTTCTTAAAACATATCTTGAACTTTTTTTCTAAGCTTAATAGGATCATCTATATGTACTTTATTGGATTAGTAGTTCCACTTATATTAAATATATACCCATCTTTACCTGCCTGAACATCTTTCCTAAAACCTTCAAAACTTTTAAACAAATCTTGTACAACTTTCAAAAGTTCACCCATTCTATATATCATGCAAAAGTTTACTTATCATTGCAACATAACTCTTTGGAACTTTTCTAGATTTAGCAAGAGAATCGATAACAGCACTGATTGAATTTACTACTCCCTTATTTCCAGCAGCAAGTTCACGCAACCATAGATCTATCTTATCAAATACTTCTCTATCACTACTTACAAGTAAAGGAATTACTTCTATTCCTTGACCAACTTTCTCTTCTAGTTTAAACTTTGGTTTAAGATACTCAACAATTATTTCTTCTGTTTGTGTTTTTTTTCTTTGAATATAATTCTGTAAAAATATTGAAAAGAGTTCCATCAAATCGTGCTTTCTTTTTCCATTAAGATTTTGTATACTCTTTCTTATCTTATCAGATACTTCACTTTTAGTAACAAGTTCAAGAAGAATATCTTTATCATTCACTGCTTAAGGAGGAGTAGCAATAACAAGTGGTTCGTCTTCTTTTAATTCCTGTATTCTTGCTTTATTTCTTTTTGGTGTACCAGTTGAAGGATAAACGTTAAGAATGTCAGAAACCAATTTTCGAGTTTCTTTAAGGTATTCCACTGTTACACCATTAGGTGGATTTGTCATTGCTCCGTTAATTAAAGTCAGTGCTTTTTGAGGATCTCCTTTTTAAATGCGTCAATTGATCTTTTAAAAGCTCTTGAAATATCTGGTGTTGATTTTTCTTCTAAAGTCTTTTGTGCTTGATCTAAAACTTTTTTATTTCTTCTTTATATTATAGTACATTTTCAGTTGATCTTTATATTCTGAATTCACACTTTCCATCAAACTTTTTAGTTTGTCTCCGTATTCAAACACATCAAAACCCAAAGCCTTTTATAATAATAATAATAATGCACTTGATAAAGCACCTTCAGAGAACTCAATCTCTTTCTAGGCGATTCACATTTGCTGCAAAGGGAAACGCGATTGAATCATGAGTAATATCATGCTTGATAAACAACATGAATAACATGGTTAGGGGTGACATGCACAGGGTCAGCATGCAAGTGTGGTTAGTGGCAGCATGCACAGTGTCAGCACATGAAGGACGAATCACAGGGACCCACTAAATGCTGTCCTAAATAAGTGTGTTTTTAAGTTCTTTTTAAATGTGGTCAAGTCAGGGGATGTTCTGACGCAAGTCGGGAGGGAGTTCCAGGCTTTGGGAGCATACGAACTAAATGCACAGTCTTCAAAGGATTTCAGCTTTGTACGAGGTATTGGTAAATTGTTGGATTCCGAAAAGCGGGTGGTACGATGCTTGGCGTGGTGGGGGAGTAGATCTGAGAGATAGGCTGGAGCCAAAGAGTGAAGTGGCCTAAAATTGAGTGACAAGACCTTGAAGTCGATCCGTTGCTTGACTGTGAGCCAATGCAGGTCGGCGAGAAGTGGTGTGATGTGGCAACTGCGACGTTCACGACAGACAAGCCTTGCTGCTGAGTTTTGCACCATCTGTAACCGCCTGATTGCACATGCCGGTAGGCCAGTAAGCAGCGAGTTACAGAAGTCAAGACGGGATGTCACAAATGCATGGACCAATTTAGATGTAGTATCCCTGTCTAAACAAGCCCGAATTTTAGCAGTGTTATGTAGCCGAAAGTCAACAGACTTGACTGTGGAACTAATGCGGTCGTGTAACAAAAGGTCACGTTGAAACATGACACCTAGATTTCGTGCAGATTCAGCAGATGTGCTGGCAGAGCCGATTTTGAGCATTAGCTTTTACAATTTCTCAATCGCACTTCGTTTGCCTATGACTAGTAAGTTAGTTTTGTCATCGTTTAGTTTTAGAAAATTTGCTGCCATCCATGCGCGAATGTCATCAATACATGCAGCAAGTGAGTTGAGAGAATTTGAGGTGCTTGAAGGCTGGTTGGGATCAAAGCAAAGGTACAACTGAGTGTCATCCGCATAGAAGTGAAAGCCTAGATTGTCCTTGGCAATCACATCAGCAAGAGGGAGAGTATAAACCGTGAAAATAACCGGACCTAGCACGGAGCCCATATTTCAGAGGTACCTCGGATTATCTTTGTCCATTGTATTTCTTCACTATTCTTCATTTCTATAGCAAGATTAGGTCTAATTCTTTTTAGTTTATCAATAACAATTTCTCCTGAATTATCAGTTCATTTCTCTATAGCATGTTCATTTAATTCATGTTCTATTATATCTCTTGCAATCATTTTTGATTCAATTCTTTGTATTTCTTGACTGTTATCAAGTATAGAAGCAACACATAACTCTTCTAAGTTTATAAGTTTTTTTGTAAATCAGTTGCTTCTTGAACACTTCCTTTATATGGCTTATTTTTACTTGCGTAAATTTTACCAGTAATCATTCCTATATGTATTAGGTATTAAAAATAGTTATTAATTGTTTCCCTGTTTTATTAATAGACCAAAATCTTCCTTCTGATTCAGTTTTAGTTAAATCAATAGCACAATATCCAAAATGATTTCTTGTACAAGAATTAACCCAATCTTTAAACTGTTTTTTATCTATATCACCAACATATGCATCATGAATGTATTCAATATCAGTATTATTTTGTTTAAAGATTATGACCATATTTATATCGTTTCTTATTTCTCATCTAGGAATAATAATAAATCCTTGAGCAAGATAAAATATGTTCAATTCTTTGTCTTTCTCTAGAAAAATAGTCTAAAAATGTTGATTGATCTTCTGCCATAAGATCATCCAATACAACGACATTCTTACAATTCTTATAAGAATTAACTTCTGGCATTTCATCAATACCATTTACTCAAACGTAAGAATGATTATCTTTAGTCATTGACATAAGACCACAATATAAATTTTGATCTAAACTTGAAGCAATGATTGTACAAGTATCATAATTTAACATACCATAAAATATCTAGTTCATTACTAACTGAGATTTACCTGAACCACTTGGTCCAAGTAATAATGTTCTAATAGGTACATTAGGTAAAGGTTCTTTATGACCAGTATCAACATCCTGTCCAAAATTAAAAGCTCTAACTCTTAATGACATTCTATATTAAAAAAGTTCTTTATATTTATAGATATGGAAATTTACTGCTAGAAGTGTAAGAAACCAACTGATACAATACATGAAGAGTATGTTGAAGTAAATAGTAAAACAGGATTAAGAGGAATGGTAAAAGGAGTTTGTACTATTTGTGATAGAAAGAAATCACAGTTTGTAAGACTAAGAGGAGAATCATCAACTGGTGAAGGTGTATTATCACATGGAAGAAAGTTAGGAACTGGTGTTTTGTCACATGGTAGAAGATTAGGAACAGGATCAACAAGTGAAGGAGTTTTATCACATGGTAGAAGAATGAGAACTGGTGCAGCAAACAAACAACAAATAATTGCAGAGTTGAAAAAGACTATAGACAAACTAAAAGAAAAAGTAAAATCAGCCCCACTAACAGATACAGAAATAAATAATTGTGTAAAGGAATTAGATATAAAAAACTTTAAGGGTGTATTTGCAAGAAATTAACTAACAAAACCACTAGAAAATGAATGTCTTATTTGCAATAAAGGAGAATCAGGTTTAGCAATCTATCATTGGGTAGCACTAAAAAAGAAGTTAAAAAATGTTTTTACTTTGATTCATTTGGTACACCGCCAATGCCAGAAGTAACAAATTACTTTGGTGTTATACCAAGTTTTCAGACCTTTAAACTACAAGAATACAATCAAACAGATTGTGGAAAAAATGCTTAATATTCTTAAAACTAATGCAAGAAACAGATTTTGGAACGACAATGCAATTATTAATTTAATTTAAACGTTTTATTTTCCATATATAGAAATGGAAATCCAAAACAAGAAATTTGTTGTGTTTAAAAATTCTTCTGTTGTCATCCCAAAATGAAAACCAGCTCGTATCCACATTGAAGAGAAACTTTCTAAAGATTCTAAACCATACTTTAATGCATGGATCTATATCAGTGAAGATATGAAACCTGCTCTAGAAAATATTGCAGAAAGAGCAAGTAATAAACTTGAATTCAGGGTTACGATTTATCTCAATGTTCAACTATTGGAGTAAGATTTGATTTTGGTAGTAAACCAGGTATATTCTTTGATCAAAAGAACAAACAACTAAAATTCAATAGTATTGCTGATGTAATTCAAAAACTTGGAAATGACTTTGCAGTAACAAGTATTCTTGATAGAAGTTATATAACTAAAGATACTTACAATTCTGAAGAAAGACTTAATATTAGATTGAAATTAGATCAAGTTAAAGCTTATAATGTTGTTAAACGAAGTGAATTCGATCCAGGTGAGTGTTAGACATAAAAAACACAAAAAAAAACAATAAATAAAAACAGAAAAAACAATAAAAAAACTAAAATTAGTTAAGCTAAATTTGTCTATAACTTTTTCCAGTTATATCTAATATTCTATCAACAATACCACGAGTATAATTCTGTATCTTATTTAGACTTACAGGATTTGATACTTTATCTTTTAGAAAATCAATTGCAAACGATTCATTCAACATGCCACCAATTCCTAAACCTAACTTAGGCTTAGCTGCCATAACAGCTGCAGCAGTCCTGCATCTACACGAGCATAAGCTGGTTGTCTAGGATCTAATGCAATACGAGCAGCAGATTCTGCACGAACCAAATCAGATAAATTTCGTATCTCTGCTCGTTTAGGTTCTGGCATTGAACTTGTCTCAGTATAAGTATGGTCATGAATAAATGCACGCCTATCAAGATCAAGATCATTGACCCCCTCATAACCTTCTTCCATCCTTTGATTAATTTTTGTTCGTCGACCAGCATAACTAGATTTATTAGTATTATTAAAATTTCCTCCAGGAATATTTTCTGATTGAACACCTGATGGAAGTTTTAAATGAAATTCCCTTCCACCAAATATCCTATTAATAAAGTCAACAATTCCAGAACGGACTTTTCTATTTGCTTTTAGTCGCTTAAGACTTGGACTGAATTTCAATCCAATATCTTTTGCTTTACACTTTTCTATTTTTGCGTGTTGAGTCTTTGTTACAAGAATAGAAACACTACCAGATAAGTCTTGATGTTTTAGTCTTATAGAAATTGGTTTTTCAGATTTGTGTATTAAGTTTTAGTTGATGATCAGATAAGTTAAGTTTTACCTGATGGTAATCCATTCTATATTAAACAATAAAAACTAGTTTATAGAATGCCTTTTGACGAAGTTGCTGTATTGAGGGAGCGAGTTATGGAACTTTTGGATTATAACTCTTTCACGGGCAAATTTACAAATAAAACTAATCGTGGTTTAGCAAAAGCTGGAAGTGAAGCAGGAACAGTAAATAGTAATAGTTATACAAATGATAACAATAGATGGAAAGTTATATTCTGCCCATACAATTGCTTGGTTAATAGTTTACAAAGAAATGCCAAAATTTGAAATCGATCACATCAATTTAATCCAAACTGACAACAGAATTTCAAATTTAAGAATTGTGAATCGTTCAGAAGACAATAGAAATAAAGAAAAACAAAAAAATCCAACATCTGATTTTAGGAGTATGTTTTGACAAAAGAGCAAATAAATATAAATCATATATCCGAATAGATGGAGATATAAACATCTTGGTTATTTTGACAATCCGGAAGATGCGGCAACAGCTAGAGATAGAACTGTAATACGTATAAACATTGAATTTGCACGACTAAATATTTATTATTGTCTAACAGAAGATCATCAAATTGTTCGTTACACTGATTACTAACTCTTGCATCTGCGTTTCAAATCATCTCTAAGGCTAATCATTTCGTCATAAATTTCTTTCTGTGATTTTCCTTGTGCGTAAAGGTTAGCTAATAACATCGAGCTTTCGCGTTTATAATCGCACGTCTTAAGACCACCTATTTTTTTATGATATCCTTTAATTCTTGTGAGTAACTTGCTCCACCATTTTCAACCAATTTCTTTCCTTAATTTATATATTCCAATCTATTTTTAACCTCTGAATTCTGAACTTTATCTGAAAAATCATTGTCAATCCCCTTTTCTAGCAATTCTATCACATTTCTCAAATCAACAATAGCATTATTTAATCTAGAACTTTGTAAACTCAAAGCACTAATCCTTTCATCATGCGTTCTCATAGGTGGCGCTTTCGCTGTATACATTTTCGTATCTACTATCTTTTTAATTAATCCAGCAACTGCAACCGTTATACTCACGGCTAATTCAACTGTTCCAATTACACTTGCTATACTTGCAATTATAGCTGGAATTGCAGGTAATATTCCTCCTCTCATTTCGAAGAAATTCTTTTTCCAAGCTATTGGATCCAATTGCGTAGCATCCCATGAAACTTCTTCACCAAAAACATCAGATAAAAACTTACTAGGATTTTGATACCAATTACTCTTTGCTTTCTCTGCATCAAGTAATATTTCATTAATACAATATCCTACTTCAAGTGATGCTACCATTTTTGATAATCCTTTTAATCTGCTATTGTTTTACCAGAACACTTGTCCGTATTTGCCAGAAGCAACATCATCAACAATCTCTTTTATAACTTGTCCAAGATCTACTATTCCTGTAACACCAGATACAAATCCTCCTAGTGCTTTAGTAGCAGTTCCGATAACTTTAAATGATTGTAATACTTTTGGAACTATCTTTGCTATTTTGTTCAATGCTTGTAATGATAGTTTCATTGCAATCTTTGGAGCTACTTTTATAATTGCTTTAGAGCCTACTTCTGTAGCAGTTGCTACTCCTGATACTACTTCTTTGGTTGTAATAACCGCTTCTTTTACATCTTCAGAAACATTTCCTCCTTTTTTCTTCATATATATATAAGTAATGGAAAAAGTAACTAAGATTAATGAAGTCGTTTATACTGATCTTGGTGCAAATAAAATAAAGTAACTTAGGTTTTCCTGTTATAGATAGTGATGCAATAAGATTGGATTATGCTCTTAGTTCAAATGTTGGTGGAAGTGTTGCTACTAATGTTACTGGGGAGTTAGCAGCTGTTTCAATGTTATCTGGATTATTACCAAAGAGAGGGGCAAAAATGATGTCACAATTGAATTGTAAGAATATTTATGGTATATCAGGAAATTCTGCTGATGGTACTGTTTATAGTGATCTAAGACCTTATAAAGTTATAAATTATGGTTGATTGAAAAGTATTAAACAAGTATTTCAAGGTAAGGCAACATCAAGTATAATTATGGGTGGAAATAATCTTCTAAATTTAAAAGATTCTGATATTGATACAAAACAATACGTTGATAACATTAAACAACAAGTAGGATTTAGATATTTAGGTTTGAGTTCTAAAACTTATCCTAATTTATTCAAACTTGATATATTAGGCTTACATATTACTGTTAATGGTACTGGCAATGGTAATAGTGGTTTTTTATCGCAACAGATTACTCCAGGTGATATACCAGTTATAGAACGAGGAACAGGAAGAAAGTTAGGTTTCGCAACAAATCTTAAAACATTTATTCCTGGCACTTTACCAAATTTTGGAATTATTTCTGGAATTATGTATGCAACTGATAAAAAAGGTGTGCTTATTTAGATTTGACTAGCAATGATATTTATGGTGTTAGTGGTAATAAAGTTTTAATAATAAATATTGATGGAACTTGTAATTTTGCTATTGATAAGTTTACTGTTGCAAGAGGAATAAGTTATACAGATTTTCTTTTTAGTATTGTATAGAAAATGCTTGGGCAACTTGAAAAAGGAATAAATGTAAAGAATTATATTCCTAAGACTGGTAGTATACTCATTGGCAATCTTGATATGATGCTGTAAACAGAAAGTATATAGATACGAATTTTGTTACAAAAGTATCTAGAGGAACAACTGTTGATGGTGATATTGTAACGAAAGGTTTTCGTTTTATAGATATTGCGAATCTTATTAATCCTAGTTATGCTTCAACTAAAAATTATGCTGATACTAAACTAGATAAAAAAAGGTGGAACTACATCAGGAACATTAACAGTAAATGGAATGATTAATATTAGTAATCCACCATACTCTGATAATGATGTTCCAAATAAAACATATATAGATTCTAATTATCCTAGTTTAAATGAAGGCACTATTAGAGGTGATATTGATATAAATTTTAATTCTATTATTATTAAAAATGATCCCATTAATGATTATGATGGTGTTAATTTAAGCTATTTAAATAAAATATCAGGTGGTAATTTTGCAGTCATAAAATTGTATGCAAGTTTTATATCAAATGCTAGTGGGGGTTATACATTTTCACGATTAATCAAAGATAATATTACAAACACTTTTACTGTGGATACAAATGATAATATAATTAATAGAGGTTTATTTTTGCTATCAATAATATATTATTTAACCGATTTTTCATACGCACCAGACCAATCAGGATTTACTACTAATACCTTAAAAGTTTATAAAAAATTACTTACATCTCCACCTATTAATGCAGCTAATATAACTTTACCAACATCAACATTATATGGAAATTATATTATCGATAATAATAAACTTGTTGATTCACTTAACTTTATAGCTTCAACAAATTAAATTAATGTTGTTTTAAATATTAGTGTTGATATAGCTGTTTCATAATATGCTTAAGAGGAATAATTTAGATATGAACGGTACTTTAGATTGTGCTTCTAATAAAATAGTAAATGTTGGAATTGTTGTTGATCAATTAGAATATCCTAGTAAAGCTTTTTCTGATAGTAATTATTTGAGAAATGATTCTGATGAAGTTATAAAAAGTAATTTATCAGCAAAATCAAAAAGATATTTAAATATACTTGATCATATTAATAGAAATGATAATAGCAACAAATAATATTTAGATAATAAAGCACAGAAATATGGTGATGTACCAATAAATAGAAATTTAAATTTATTAACATTAAAAGGTAAAAATCCTTTACATAATAATGTTTTTACAAAGTCTCTTGCAGATTCGAATTATTTAAAAATTACTTCTCCTTTAACTCGAATAAATGGAGATATTACTGTTAATTCAGTAAACAATTTTGAAATGAATAGTCCTTTTTAATTGTATATAATAATTATTTTAAAGTCATTGCAGCTGGAGCAATAAAAAAACATTTTCAAAGATAAAAATTTACATTAAAGATATTAATAATGCAACTCCAATGTCACAAAATATAATTGATAACAATTCTAGTTATTATGTCTATTATATAAGTGAATACTTAAAAACATCTTTTTATTCTGTTGATGGTCAAATTTATAATTATAAATTATGGAAGCTTCTGTTATGATAAGATTTCAAACGAATCCAAGTGGTGACGTTTTAATCTGTGATTACTGTAATACGTTTTATCTAATATAAATTATAGAAATATTATCAACACATAATACCTAATAATTGATAATAATAATATGATAGTTAGAAATAATGATATAGAAGAAATACATATTCATTATGTTAATAACGTACAGAATAGTATTGTAATATTTTAAAATATTATATACAGTTATAAGTATAAATATTATTTCTTCTCCCAATGATTTAGATTTTGTTTAATTTACTTTAGTTAAAGGACTAATATACTCTGCTCAAAGATCAGTTATCATACACATATTACTTCTGATGGATTACAAGTAGTTGGGGGAGTTTATATGCCCGGTGTAGGAGCTATATAGTCCTGCTATCGTTGCTCCTGAGTTTGATCCTTCACCTCCTTCACCTACACCCGGTACTATTCCTATACTTGGTGATATTTCTTATGTAGATAATCCTGGTGAAGATCCTGATGCAGACCCTATTATTGGTGATCCCGTGATTTAGATATTTAAATATCACAGTTTCCAATCCATAGTCTCTTTGATCAATTCTTCTGGTAGTTCGCAACTTTTTCCGGCATCTATTTCTTTATTTATTTGTTTAGTTAGTTGTATTTTTTAGAGTATGCTTCAGACTTCATACTATTTATATTATCTATTTTTAAGGCCTTTAAAAAACTCTTTAAATATTGAACCATCTCTAACTTTAGTAAATATGCATGCTATTTCAGGTTCAGAGTGACTCATTCTTAGTGCTTTGTATTCAAGAACTAATGTTACAGCATCTAACAATGATGATCTAATGTCTTCAATTCTACCCATTGGATATGAACAGAAAGTTTGAATACTGTTGACCTTGTACTTCATTAATGCAGTCTTTACTTCTTGTTTCAACTGAAACCATTTTCTATAATATTGCTTTTATTTTGTTTTAATTTAAATTAATTACACAGTAGTTGGTGCTGGAGCAGGAGCAGTAGCAGGTGTTGAATTTGCAGCAGGCACATCAGCAGTTGTTTGTACTTGTGCTGCTAGTGATGCTGCTGTTGCTTTTTGTCTTGCACTTGTACCATCAGAAATATCAGGTAGAACTGCATAAGATTCATCTTTGACAATATCAGAGATATCAGGTTTACCTCCTGATACTCCTGAGATAACAGTAGAAAGTGTTGGAAGTTGTGATGCAATCCATGTTGTGTAACTAGAGATTTCTCCAGGTGTATCAAGAAGAGCATCAACTTTAGCTCTTACTTTAGAATCGAGATTTGCTGTTACATCTGCCATTCCTGACGTAATTATCTTCTGTGCTTCAATGTCACATTCATCAAGACAGAATTTCTTAACAGATGTATCCGTCATTACTGAGATATCTGAGTCAAGTGTTTGTTCATCGTATGATCTCATTTTTGACTTAACAAGATAATCTACACAAGCTTTTAGTGCAGTAGCAGTAGTTGCTAGATTTGGGTCAGTTACATCTCTGCTAGTTGCTGTAGTTGCTGCAGACATTGTCCTATAACAATAATAAAAAAAATCACATGCATACAAATTGAATAACTAAACTAAACTAACTATGACCCTCTTGCTAGTAATATTGCACGACTCCAAAGATAATAACTTGTTTTCATTTTCTATTATTGTATCACATGCATCACAAATATCTATAAGACACATAATAATTAAATCATCTAAATCCGGGATGAATTTATACAGAATTTTTAAGTAGATCTTTATTAACACATTTTAATTTTATAATACATATTTCTTCTGCTAATTTTCTAGCCTTTTTACAACTAAGAATTCTAGGAAGTTCCATTACTATATATAATTAATTAATTTGCACACTTTTGTTTAGTTTTTTCTTCATAATACATTTTATCTACTTTACAAAGATCCATAGATTCTATTAGTTAATATTCACATTTATTTAAGCTATCTTCTTTATCACAAATATATAAAAGATATTGATGTATTTTTCATCTAATTTTGAAATATAAATAAGAAATCCACCTTTTAAAGTTTATATTCAGAAATATTGAATTGAATTTTACAATTATGCTTTACAACTATTTTAGCTGATTTATATGAGAGAATTCTTACAACTTCCATTTCTATGTATATAATGTTAAAACTATTCAATATAAATTAATTAATTTGTATACCTCGTTTAGTTTTGGGAGACTTTAATTTTTTATTTGCTTCTTCTAGCATTTCATTTATCTTGCTACGACATTCCATTAGTTTATCACATGTATCACAAATCTCTGTAAGAACACTAACAAGTGAACTCTGCATTTCTGGAATAAGTTTATCAAGTGAGTGTTTAACTAGTCGTTGATCTTCACCTTTAAGTTTTTGTAAGCATATTTTTATTGCCATTTCTCTGGATTGTTCACAACTAAGAATTCTTGAAACATCCATTATCTGTATAAGTAAAATAATTTTTTTTAATTAAATTAAATTAAATCAAGACTTAAATCACTATCTTCATCTTGTTCTCAAAATAAAAGTTCTTCAAGACTTATATCGCCTTCTGATTCATAATCCTCTTCACCGCTAACACTACAGTAAGAAAAGTCTGTTTCTGATTCTTATTCAGGAACATAGTCAGGATCTTCAGAAAGTGTATCAGATACTGATTCAGTGTCTGAAAGACTAATGTAGATTGCATCTTCTTCATCGAAAGATTCTTCTTCTGAAACTTGAAAAACTTCTTGATTTTCTCGGTCCTTCCTATAACAGCTAAAAATATTTTTATTATTTTATATTTAATTTCTCTATTGACTTAAACAGATCTATTTCTTCTGGTATATTAACACATTTTTTATCAACTTCCATTTTCTCTTTATCAGCAAGTATGACTTTCTTCTTAGGTATTTGTTTGTTTTCGCTTTTTCTTTTCGGCATCTATATATTAATATTATTTAAACATTCAAAGCCTTTTCCACCTGTCTCCTTTATTCTATAGTGGCCGTAAGCGTAACTATGAATTCCACAATCTAACCAGCATCGTTTTGAATCAAATGCAGATAGTGCTTTCTTAGATTGTATTATAGTATAAATTTGATGGTTTCTTGATTGAAATCTTGATTGATTACAATGAACATCATATCCTGTTTTAAGACAACCAATATAATCAGAATGCATTAAACCTTTTTTTACTACATCTTTCTTCGTTCTTTTTGCTTTTTTAATTACAGATTTAATTTCTATTCCTTTATCTTTCTTAATAGTTATCTGCATTGAATATAGTTTTGGTCTTAAGAAAACTCCATTATCAAGTACAATTAATTTTTCAATCATGACACCTTTTTCATCTTTAATGAAATTTTTTTGGATCTATTGAATATTTTTCACATATTTCATCTTTGAACTTACCTAGACTTCCCTTATTATAATTAATGATCTTTTCAGCTCCTTCTAATTTTCATATACCTTGATTCTTAAGGTAACCAGATAAAGATAGTACTATATAAAAGAAATTTGAGTGTTTCTCTTTTTCCTCATCAACTACTACAAGTGGAGTCAAAATTGTATTATCATATTCATAAACATTAATCGTAATATTAAATAATTTTGCTATATGTGGAATGTCAACAACATTTAACACATTTGAAGGATAATTTCCTTTAACATTGAACAATTCTTCTATTCTCTTCAGATTGTGTGAGTACTTCTCATGTAATATTTCTCTTAAATCAGCAGTAGATTCTGGATGATTCTCTCTCCAATGAAGAAATCTTAATACACACCATAAAGCGAAAAGATTATCTGATTCATTCTTTATAATAATGGTTGATCTCTTCTTTTCCAATCCTTCTGGCATCGGTAAATAACTACCGCAAAATTTATGTCTAAAATAAGAGAATTTTGCATAAATAGCAATACTATCAATTATAGCCCAATTAGAACCTTTTTCTAACCATTCTTCTACTCTCTTTTTGAAAGCTGCAAATTGACTTCTGATTATTCTTTCAATATCTGAAACTCTATTTATTTTTGAATTACTTACTCCTGTAAATGGTTGATAATTAAATGCACCACTTTCTGAAGCTAAAATAAGCGAAATTACAGGGGTCATTTTTAAGTCACTCTTGTTTTTAAGTAATTCTTGAATAACTAATTTCAATTCTGCTCCAATCTTCTCATGTATTACATCAAAATAAATTACATTTTTTTCTAATCCAATATATTCATAATCTAAGGATTTACCATCTGAAGAAGCTTTTCATGAAAACCATCATGTTTCTTGTATTTTCATCAGTCTATTAGCTTCTCTATCAAAAGACCACACATTATTACTCTTATCAGTTTTCTTACCAATAGGATTATCTAATCTTATAACTGTTGTGTTTCTTAAGCTTGCAATCATTGCATCTAAACTATCTTTTGAGAAAGGATATTTTGGTAGAAGACCTGTACGTTTCCTTACTTCTTCTCTAATACGTCTTGCATGATCGCTAAATTGTTCACCCTTTCGCCGCATAAAGTAATCAACGTTTAGAGGCATATACAAAGATAGAAAATTTATTTAAATTATTGTTAGTATTTTTTACTCTATTATGCAATCGTATTAACTGAACACAACTCTAAGTAGATAGTAAATGAATGGAATGGAGAATAGGGTCTCGAGAATGACGTCATCAATTAAATAAACCGGACGACGAGAAACAATCGAGCGTGAGCGAGATTGTTAATCGGAGGACGGTTTATTTAATTGATGACGTCATTCGATGTGCCCTTGGCTCCATTCCGTTGATTTGATATCTACTAGGCTCGCCGGGCCAGTGCGGTCTGGTGCGCATGCGCGTCTATCAGGTCCGGGGTTTCTTGGTTACTCGCCTTTCACCCGCAGAGAGCCATGGCCGGTAGAGCGTCGAGCGTGTTTTCGCAGGTTCAACTGGCGCCACCTATCGAGGTCTTTGGACTGATTGCTTCGTATAATGTGGATCCTCATCCGAACAAAGTCAACCTGAGCGCCGGCGGTTAGTCGACGCTACTAGCATTCAGCGCCTCTGCTGGCTCGTCGTGGCGTCGGCCACGCCGCTTGCCTAGTTCGATACGGCTCGGCCTGTGTCTGACCTTGGGCGAGGTCCATGTCGTAGCGCGGTGTCCCGCAAGGCGGGTAGCCGACGGGGTTCTGTTGATTTTCTGCCCGGAGGCTAGGCTGTGCCTCGGCTGCGTGTGTGTGTGTGTGTGTGTGTGTGTGTGTGTGTGTGGGCGGGGGCGGGACCGAGGTGCCCGATCGTATAGGGCTAGCGACTAGTTAGCTGTCGACATCAAATTTGGATTTTGGCGAGAGGGAACCCATTTAGCTGCTGCTCGTTTAATTTTTTTGGGTCTAGCGTCGAACGAGCACAGGGACTGCTTGCTGTTTCGCGGCCCGACTCTGGATATACTAGCTTGAACGGCCAGGGCGCTCGTGGTGAAAGGTGCTGTGCCGGTCACATGCTGTTGCTTAAACGAGATTCTTCAGTCAGATGCACAGGCTTCTGGGGGGGGGGCTTAGAGCTGTGATGGACCAAGGTTGCAGTGTCTTAGAAGATGACTGAACTTGAATACTCCCCAGCACCAGACTGCCTATAGCGTGATTCGCTGTGCAGTTCGGTCCTGCCCTTGGCTTGCACGCGAGCTTTCTTCGAAGTATTCCAGTGCCATTCTCCGTTGGGAATTGGGCCGAACACGTTTCGTCGCTCGAAGATTGCTCATTCCCGCTGCCGGGTTTTGATTTTCTCTCTCTCATCTCTTTCTGTCTCATTCTCTCTCACTCCAACTCTCTCCTCTCTCTTGACAAGAGAGACAAGCGAGAGATTACTGAACACAGCACAGAGCAAGAGAGAAAGAGAGAGAGAGAGACAAGAGACAGAGAGGTGTAAGGCTATGCAGAGTTCCTCCAATCATGGTATACAGCATTTTGAAATTCTCAAGTCTATGTCGAATACAGTCGATGGGCTGCCGACTACTCTGAGGTCGGTTTGCCCTTTTTTCTCGTCAGTTGCTTCTGTTATGCACAATTGCTGGCTTATGGGTTTCACGACATGATACCGTACTTGGTCTCATATCCAACTTGCTTACACTGGACGTGTTGTCTTTTACTAGACCCAGTCAGTGTTGTTTTAGCGATACACATGTAGGTTTCACTTTATCAATCCCCCGGAGCAGTTTCGCAGAAACTGAAAGCCGAGGCTGTAAGCATTTTCGATGAGTAGGCCCTTGATCTTAGACCAGGGGTAGGGGGTTCGGTCGCCCTTTTCCCACCATAACTACTCTCCTACTGCCGACTATGGCACATCCTTTTCAGCGGTCCTGAGCTGCCACTTCCATGCTACTCACTACCTCAACTGCTCTCCTGACTCTGCTATGCTTCCCACTTTCTCTTTGTTGCGTGAAACGAAGTCTGTTGGCTACCGAATGCGTACCGAAAGCCGCTTAGGCTGTGAGTGCGCTATACAAAACTCTCCTTCGTAACACCCACATGGTCTTTATGACTTTGTGGAGTTACAGACGGAGATACATTACATTACATACATTACCAGATCGTGCTATTGAGGCAGTCAATTGTATATTGCCTGGTGCAGAAGGAGTCGAAGTCGCAAAGACTGCTTTAGAAAATAAGGCTTCGAATCAACCACTCTTTGATTTGCTGCTGGGTCGTAGCACTACAATGTTCAGCTGTTTAAGGCGTTCACAGCTTCACGACCTAAATCTTGGGTCGAGTCCTTCAGATAAATATGAAATAAATTATGAGGCTTCTCTGCCGCTGCTCATACCTGAGGTTTTAGGCTTAGTCTATCTGTATATCTTCCATCTTTATTGTCGTTATATGGTCGATAGCTGAATCGATAGAGATGGAGCACTTGAGATCGATAGAGCACTGGATTGGTAAGTGATACGTTGTGGGATCGTTACCAGTTCGAGGCAAAAATCTTTTAGCTCGTGCTACGGCAGCCGGCCTCCTATCGTTGCTTACTGTTGCGGCCGTCTTATCATTGCAGTGCCATCATGTCATCTAGTTGACCCTCGGTCGGCCTGAGAGAGAGAGAGAGAGAGAGAGAGAGAGAGAGAGAGAGAGCACTTTACTTTGTTGAGGATAAGCACGGTGGCCACCCTCAACTCTGGCTCGTTGACTGGGTAGACCTGAGTTAGGCTGTTTGCGCATGGGCCACGGGGTTGTATTTTTGGCGAGCTGGACTCGCACTGACCATTTGGTAGCTGAAATCGCTGCTTGTTGCGGCTTCACTCGGCCGAGCTTTTCTGCTTTTCACACACCCCTATTTGCTTGCACAGCATACCGCACAGATGAAGGCAAGCCGTGGGTTCTACCTGTCGTACACTCAGCAGAAGTGTCGATGGCATCCGACCCCACACTGAACAAGGAGTACCTCACGATCTCTGGCCTGAAGGACTTCTATGAGGCAGCAGCTCGCCTGTTCCTTGGAAACGACAGCCCGGCCATAGTGCAGCAGAGGGTGAGCGAAGCTGTGCTGGGATGAATCACTATGCTGGGATGTATCGCTTGCAGTGGCTTGTTCTGCCTGCTTGGTCTTGCTTTTGTGCCGCAGATAATTATCGTATGCGCTAGAGACAGCCTAGTATGTTGGCGCTTTGTAGGTGACAGCTGTGCAGGCTCTGGGTGGCACCGGTGCGCTTCGTCTGGGAGCCGACTTCCTCAGCAAGGTGGTCGGCCTTACGGTGGCATACATCACAGATCCTACGTGGGGTACGTTTACTAACGTTTGGCACGGAGCTGCTTGCTGTGGTGGACGCCATTCTTGCCCGGATCGCCTTGATAGAAAAGGGCACGCGGCTGCTGCCCTATTTCAGCTTCTCGGGCTGCCTCCTAGCTCGTAGACGTTGTCTCAGCTGCATGGCTCGCTACGGTGGCGCAAATGCTGCTCAGTAAGCAGTTGCGCTGGTCGGCAGGACAGCAGTGCATGTTGATCGAAGCCTTTTCCTCTTTAAGCGCTGGTTTTGTTAGGAGCTTTCGTGCTGGTTTTGTTAGGAGCTTTCGTGCTGACGGTTTTCCCTCGACGGAACTCAGTCCATGGTCCAGCTGTGCCGGTGACCTTCTCAGCCGAACAATAGGGCGCTGACGTGCTGTCGCACCAGCAGCCAGCGCTACAAATATTACTCATATTAGGAACACCCCTCTCCTCCCGTCTTAGCCCCGGGATGAGTTGCTCACTCTTCACAAGCGACCCAGGTCGTGGGTTGGAGTGCTGCAGTGGGGATCCTTTATTGCCGATTGCAAGCTGCGGTGATGGTCGTTATGGCACTTCTGCCGCTATATAAATGAGGTTGTTAAATCAGCTCAGCATATACCAAGCGATATCGGCAGCTGCATCAACCGGGTATTTTCTTCCGGAGGAGGAGATACCAGGGAGGAGTTGGTGACACTTATGCTGACATTATAAAAATGTCTAGAAAAATGTTAGCTCCCTTACGATGCGATACAGCTAATTTGTGATTATTACATCGGTAGCTTGCTTGCTGAGAACATGCCGGCACATCGAAGTTTAATAATAATCATATGAGATTTGTGAATCTCGCTAAGAAAGCTAAATCTCTTTCTAGGCTTCTTTGCATATTCTGGAAAGGAAGCATGTCGTGTGGTTGGTGATAACGGGCGCATTGTCAGCACGCACTAGCACATTAAGGCAGCAAAGTTAGCAAAGGCAGAGCAGATGCTATAAGGAACTGCTGGTCTTAAGATTCCTTTTGAATGTCATCTCGTCAGATGACATCATATAGTCAATCAGGGGGTGAGTTCCAGACTTGGGGATCCTATAGACTGAAGACATGATCTCCAATGGATTTGTGGTTGGTTTGAGGCAATCGAAAGAGGAGCGAGAGCCACAGTAGCCTCTCTGCTGCCAGTCTTCTTTTATGACCTCGAGAGATGTGGATGTAAGAGAAGTCTTATTGTCAGCATTATGCCAGGTTTGTGTCTGTGGGTGTGGACTATGATTCTGGGTGGGGGGTGAGGGGCTCTTATTCAGCTCAGCTGAAGGCTTACTCGTATGTGGATCACTCATCCTGCTGTTGCGGAGAATAAAACCACCGGCTTTTGTTTCAGTGACCTAGCACAGTAGATGTAAATTGTTGCTTCTCGATAGTTGCTTATTCACTTGCTAATACGATAATTTCTTAGCCGTGGCTAACCTTTTTTTGAGTCCATTGGTTTCTTGAAATCACTAAGAAGTGACCGCAGCAGCCAGTTAGCTAAGCAGTACTGCGATGGTGTGCGAGGGTTGCTTCATGTCACGGTAGCAGGCTTTCCGTTTGATAAATCGCTAATTCCATGTAACAGGTGTGCAAATAAAAAGGATTGCTTTGTTCGTAGTTGCAGTGGCAGTGGCCCGAGATTGTGAAGTTGCTGTTGCCTTGGCTGCTGACGTCTGTGCTTCCATTAACTGGTGCCTGTTCTCTTGAGTGGCCCACCCAGCTCATCTGTTTATTTTGCCGTTTCGCTCACTATTGCCTCTACATGGTTTTTTCAGAGAACCACAATTCAATTTTCAAGACATCTGGGTTTGATGTCCGAACGTACAACTACTGGAATGCAGCAGAAAAGAAGATGGATTTCGAATCGGTTCTATCAGCGTTGCGGGTGAGTCACGAGTCATTTTGGAATACTGCACTCTTGCTTAAGAATGTCAACTCAGCAAGCTGTGGTTTAACTTATGCTGCCTGGTTTTTTACCCTGGTTTGACCCAAGCGTAAGGTTCTCTCCTTTAACGACCAGGGCCGTTGGCTGGAGCTGAGCAAAAAATGTAAAGCACCTTGGTAAGGATTAAAGTCGCTTAGGGCGCCGTAGAAATTTTATATGTATATTTATATTTTATTGCCCATATCCTGCAGCTGGCAGTTGCTATTACATTTGTTTTTGTAGCAGTAGCACATTGTCTCCGGCTGATCATAGATTGTCTATATAACGTGGAAGCAGAGAACCGAGCTGATGCAATGTGTTATTCGATGTGCCTGGCATACTAGCCGAACTATGGTCAGGAGGAGCTTGGGACAGTACATGAGCAAATGGCATGTGGAATATTTGTTTGAGATCGTGCCTCCCTGTTTGTAGAGGTTTCTTGGCTGGTTAAGCTTACCCTACCTTCTATTGAAGATAATGGAGAGGGTCTGAATCGATCCTACTGGAGAGAGCTGATAGTCAATCATAGCAAACCGTCAGTTATGGAGAGCTCAGCCATTTTCACATTCACGCTAAGGATATTGTTCTTGAGGCAGGGCAGTTAAGGTGCTCAGCACTGAACTGCAGGTGTAGAGGTAGATGCTAAAACGTGTACTGTAAATTATGATCGAGCCTTGCCAATGCTTAGCCGACCAGGCAAGCTGCGGTTAAGAGGCTGTATCTGCATTGCTTGTTCTCGTGAGCAGTAAATCTGATCATTACGAACATGTATCAGATTAATTTAGTTATGGTCTGGTGAGCTATTGATCTGATATGTATAAGGCCAGTGTAGCTAAGAGTCAGATCAGTTTAGTTGCAAGTGCTAGTTTGGCCTAGGAGGTGGTTAATGTGCTTGCCTTTGACGACCGGGGTCAAGGTCATTGTTTTCGCTGGCCTAGGTCGTAGGCTCAAGCCTGTAGCATGTGTGTGTATATATATATATATATATATATATATATATATATATATATATATATAGAGAGAGAGAGAGAGATATATATATATATATATATATATAGAGAGAGATATAGATAGATATATATATATATATATATGTCCCTGTAGCATGTGGGAAGCGCCAAATAAATTTAAGTTCTCTTAGGGTGCTATACAAAGGAATTAGTTTATCAAGTCACATCGATGTAGCCATGAGTTAGTCTGATTCACTCGTTTGTAGGTTTCTCCCTCTCTCGCAGCCGGTTGATATTATAAGATGCTAATTCATGCTGGTTTTTGCTTAACTGCTTGCCCTCCTTAGGTTGCCATGCTTCAGTAGGACCTAGCCACATGCTGATGGTGCAGGTAGTTTGTCTACGCTGTTCAGTTTGGATTGGTCTCAAGCACGAGTCGTGCTCAGTTACTCGTAAAGCTCATCGTGGGACCGGACGTACTACCAAGCATGAGCTGGCCCAGTGCATAAGGAGCTTCCGGTTGAGCTGCTGGCAATCACGATAGTAGCTGCTGGCTGGCAGGCGCTGGCTGTGGTAATTAGCTTGCAGCAGTTGGCAACAGAGCACAATATGCTAGTTGGGTCCTATGTGTGCCGAAGAAGATCCCAACCAGACCTGCTCCTTCCTAGGTTGGCCGACAGGTTTGGGGCGGCTGTGTGCCAGGCGGTACCTGCTACATCTGGATCGATACAGCTGCACATCAGTCTGCCACGTGCCCTTGTCCATGCACTTGTCAGGGAATGCCGAAGTATCTCGTGTGGCCAGTGGCTGGTCACGGAAAGTGGAGCTCAGGCCTGAGAGCTTCGATTGGCACATTAGGATCGACGATAGGAGCGAGAGCTTTTTTGAGACAAGACGAGAGCAAGTTGCAGCAAGACGAGAGCAAGCGAAGCGTCGTGCGCACATTCAATTGCCAGGCTCACTGTCCGACCGGTTTCGACTGCGATTGCTTTCAGTGGGAAAATGGCACGTGCTGTGTGCATCCCAATCAACAAAAGAGAGCAAGACAAGAGCGTTGCTAAGCTTAGGTGGAATGGCTTATGGCCAGATGCAGCAAAGAAGTGCTCTGGGAGACTGTTTTACGGCCTTGTTATAAAGAGCCCACCAGAAGCACATTTTGAGCAACTGGGTTATGGGGGCCTTACACAAAGGGACCTTACAATTCCACTTCAGCTGTAGGGCTCTAGCCCAAGTTGATGGTGCATTAGGAGCTGCTGTGCCACAGATTTTTTGGACATTTTTTGCTGGTGTTATTACAATTCATTCAATGTCATTGGTGAACCTCCATACATTGGATTGTAATGACATTTTTTGCTGGTGTCATTGCAATCCAATGTATGGAGGTTCTGCAAGTATAATAGTCTAACCAAAAATAATAGTTAACCAAAAAGCCTCAAGCAGAGTGGCAGCCCTACCCAACAAGTCGGATGCAGGGCAGTGCTGACCATGCATCGGCTAACAGCTGCACGCTTAATGGCCTATCGTGTTCTCGGCCCGTGGCATTGCGGTGTGTCTTGGGGGAGGGGTCGTGCGTGCATTAACTATAATGCACGCTGGCTCTCTGATGCTTATGCCAAAGCTTACTACTCTCAACACCGCTTAGTGACATTGGCTCAGAAAGCTTTTCTGGCATAACTAATGGCACAACTTCGATCTGCTGCTAACTCGGTGCATCAATCAATCTCTAGCAAAATCCCGGCACTGAAATCAAGCAGTAGTTGCCTTTTCGAATGCAGTGGTGTCCAATGCAGCAGCAGGAGAGGGGGTGAGACAGTGTCGGACTTTTCTTCAGCCTTTTCTTGCGTTTGCCAAATGGTGGTAAATCGTAGTGTGTATAGTCAGAAACCGAGCCACGATGTGGTCGATGATGCCGAATCGTGATTGCTCTTTGCCACGCCCACTGTTGTACAACTCCGACACATGAGATTGCAATGATTATACATAACGGTCAGCTGATGGAACAGCCTCATTTATTTGGCAGCAGAAAAGCCTCAGCGACTATCGATTCTCCATTCACAGAACAATAAAAAATCGTCTATTGCTGGACTCGAAGCCATCACTGGGTTTGTAAAGTGAAGATTCCCAGGAGGGTTTTCAGCTGCTGCTGTCGGGCTGGCCTTGTGATTTGTGGAGAAAACTTAATCGTCCATGTTATCATCTTGCATGCACTTTCCTGCTGTAACGAGCAGCTTGCTGCCTGTGGACTCCCTTTGCTGAGTCATATTAGTTCCGTCATGGAAGACAACGTTGCGCCGTCTTGCCACTTGACGGAAGTAGGCCATCTTGCCTCGTGATGCAAGTGCTGCTGTAACGAGCAGCTTGCTGCCTGTGGACTCCCTTTGCTGAGTGATATTAGTTCCCTCATGGAAGACAACGTTGCGCCGTCTTGCCACTTGACGGAAGTACGCCATCTTGCCTCGTGATGCAAGTGCGCCATCTTGCTTCGTGACGGAATTTCTCTTTAATTAGTACAGATAACTAGTCTGACATGCTGATTGGATTTTATTCGCACACTGTCGCCTCGCTTTCGTGCTTCATTCGCCTCATCTATATATCGGTGGTGTAGATTCGAATATTCTCTAGTTCGTGCGGCTAGCGAGGCCTTCCTTAGCAATCCTTAGGGGCCCGGAGCGGCATACGCTGTCGGAGCCGCAGTCGGGTGCCCGGTAGAGATTTGCGAAACTCCTAGCCATCTGACCGTCTGCTTTTGCAGACGGCCCCGCCCAAGTCAGTGTTCGTGTTGCACGTTTGCGCCCATAATCCTACCGGCATGGACCCAAGCCACGAGCAGTGGCAGGAGATAGCAGCCATAATGAAGGTGCGTGCCGCGCGCGCAGCTGCTGCCTCCTTGGCGGTTCCCGGGCTTCGCGCAATGAGCAGCCGCCGGCCGGCGGCTGCTCTGGGCCATGTGATTTGCAGTCGAGGCTTTCTCTGGCACGTAGCTGAGCCGGCTACTCAGCTGGTTCTTCCTTGCCCGCTGACTGCTTCAGGAGAGGGACCTGTTCCCGTTCTTCGACGGAGCCTACCAGGGCTTTGCCACCGGAGACCTGGAGAACGACAGCTGGGCTGCGCGGTACTTCATCGGCCAGGGCTTCGAAGTCGTTTGCGCCCAGTCGTTCTCAAAGAACTTTGGGCTCTACAGTGAGTGCCCGTCTGCTCTGGCGTCCTTCGATACGCAGGCTGGACTGCTGTGACGACTGCTCGTACATTGTAGAGACCCTGCTCGCATCGCCGAAGTCGAAGGAAGTCGAGCTCTCCACTCAGCCAGCGCTCTTACTTCTTTGCAGATGAACGGGTGGGCAACTGCATCGTTGTTAGCGGTGACAGCTCATTGGCTGCACCGATTCGCTCGCAGATGGAGCTGCTGGTGCGTCGAATGTGGTCTAATCCGCCGAGTCACGGTGCCCGCATCGTCACGTCGGTGCTGCAGAACGCCGCCCTGCTCGCCGAGTGGTTAGTCCAGCGGCCGCACTGCACAGCAGTCGCATGTGTGCCAGCAAGCATGCCTTGAGCGGCCGGTGCGGTGGAGGCCGGTGCGGCACAGGGGTGCTCCGGGGCGTGCAGGGCAGCTATGGCTGCGGCAATTATCTCACTGTCGACTAGTGGCGCGGTTGCACCACATGGCTCTCATGAAGTAAGATAAAACAGAAATCGTGCTGCACATCTCTAATTTGTGTATCACACGACGAAAGCTGCAATCGTCAATTCATAATCCCTGCTGATCTAGCATAATCTGCATGATCTAGCTGTCGTAAGGGCAGCAGTTGATTTGTGTGTATGTGTGCATGCGTGCGTGCATGAATGTCGTGGCTCTGTTAGGGTGCTGCTCTATTCGGGCTGTAGCCGTTTTGTCCCAGGAGTCCGTGCCTAGAGTTGAGTCCGCTTACTCAGTAACTGTTCATTCTCTTCAGGTTCCCACCGGTGTGGGCCAGCTTATACATAAACCTGATTGTTTGCATAATAAATTGATCCTGTGTCTATTTAGGCCGTGTCTATGATAACTGTAAGAAACAAAAACACCCCGGCGGGACTGGGACGGCATATCACCTTTAAAAATGGCGGAGCTTGAGTTTTGACTGTTTTGCAGCTCAATTCTCGCACTTGCAACCCAAACGGCCAACCATTTTTCTGCGCATTCACTTGTACGCTTGAGGGAAGTTATTTTTGCACGTCCTGGCCACACATCTCATGTGTGGAGCTGCTCGTACGGTACTATTGGTGAGCCGTAATGGCTCACTAGGTAAGGCGTTTGCTTTTCACGACCTTGACCCAAGGTCGTGGGTTCGAATCCTGTGGTGGGCGATCCTTCATCGCCACTGCAAGTGGTGGTGGTAGCCGTCGAGGCTCTTCTGTCGCTATACAAAAAGAGGCTGCTTAATCAGCGAGTATTTATTTTTATTATTTTTTTTTTACTTTATCAGCCATGGGAAAGACAAAAGGAGCTAAATAGTGAAATCGAAGGCCAAACTGTCGCCTATCATAAGATGGGTATTACCAACGTGAAGGTGGCACGGAAGCTTGGTTTAAGTCTGAGGGATCGGTCAGGTATAGCCTGAAGTATATATATATATTACAGTGGGCTGGCTACTAACTTCGGAAAAAACCGTACCGAATGTCTGCATAAAGCACGGTGTCACTCATTGCCAGCTCATATAATTGCAAAAAGCTTTGCTGATCCACAACCTGTGACACACTCTCAATACTGCAGTGAATGAGACTAAACCCTGTGCTCTCAATGATCAATTGTTTTGGGACCAAGTATTTTGTGAAGAATGGTGAATATTTTATTTGCAACTTCTGCTGTTTCATACTGAAAGTATTTTCGGGGTGGTAGAATGGGCATCTTACCACGCTCCGGCCGCCTTGGTTCGACGGCAAAAAACGATGACCGTCTGCTAAAACTGGCTGTACAGAGTCGAAGGGAAGCACCACTTCGAGCTTACGGAGCCGCTTACGGTGCACGGCATTTACAGAAGAGTTAGTAAACGCAAGCCGTCAGTTAACGAACGACAAAGAAAATGCCGTTTGCAGTGGGCCCGAAAACATGCCCACTTTACAGCTACCGACTGGAGCAGTATTCTGTGGACCGATGAAAGCAAATTCATGTTCCACGGAGATCGCAAGCGGTGGAATTTCGTCAGTCGAAAAAAGGCGGAATTTCGTCAGTCGTCAGTCGAAGAAAAGGCAAAGAGACTGGCTGGCTAAGGCCCAGACTGGCTTGCAATCTACGCTCAAATAAGGAGGTTGAAGTGCGCTTGTTTGGCCTTGTTTTTCGGCTTGCGGAGTAGGAACTCGACACCGATTTAACCGGATTATTACAGGAACTTGTTCATGGACATAGTAAAAAATGTTAGCATGCCCTGTGCCAGAGCTCTTGTGGTGGAGGACTACGTTTTGCAAATGGATAATGACCCCAAGCATACTGAAACTGCAATGAAGCAATTCTTAGCCTGCTCATGCTTCCGAGTCTTTAATTGGCCAAGCCAATCTCCCGATCTCAACCCTATTGAGCATCTATGGTACAGATTGGAGTGCTCACTTAGAGCTAAGAACAGCATCTCGTCTTCTCCCGAGCAGCTTTTTGGTCGGCTTAAGCATCCGTGGGACTGCATTGCTCCGGTTGTTTGCCGAAAGCTGACTGAGTCAACGCTCTGGCAAATACATGGTCATTAAGAACAGGGTGGTCCGACCTCCTGTTAATGTGATTACCCATTAGTGCATGTATAGCCTTAGTTCTGATAATAGATAATATTACAATACCTCATGCACATGTGTTCAGTGTTATTCGATGAAGAGCAAATCAATCAACTGAGGGGACAGCGACCTGGCGTTACCTATTCACCCTCGTAAATACTTTTGCGTATGAGTTTGTATATGAAGCTTCCTCCACCGATAGTCACGGGCACACGGAATCCCATGTTTTGCTACATGTCGATTTCAACGTACCGATCCATAGTGGCCAACGGTGCTCTCGGGACGATTACCCTTGAAAAAGCCACGATTTAAGCACTGCTTAGTTTGCAATGACCTTCAGGTAACAGCATCAAATATTTCTACCATTTCATTGGCTTACTCAGATCCGATGTTTCGTGCACCCGAAGGATTCGAAATTTTCTTTCATCTCTAGCAAACCGAGTGCCAATCCTCAGACTCCAGCCGCCAGGCGTTTGGCCACTGGCAGCCGCTTGTGTTGATACAGGCTCGTTCGGCCATAGCACTTTCTTTGGCACTCGTCGGAAAATTATCTCGCCTGCAGGTCAACCTTTACCCAGAG
The DNA here is from genome assembly GCA_009760855.2 of Cristatella mucedo. Lineage (NCBI taxonomy): Eukaryota > Metazoa > Bryozoa > Phylactolaemata > Cristatellidae > Cristatella > Cristatella mucedo. The sequence goes on along the minus strand of WPIO01000021.1, from coordinate 4,976,020 downwards.
GATTTTTGTCTCAGTAGTGGCTTGTAGTGATTATGCAAAGACTTGGCTAAGCTGGCCTTCTTATCTGGTAGTTGCACCTTCAGCAGACAGTAATCGCCTTTCGACGACCTGTTCAGATGGCCTAAGTTTCTGTAATCAGCCAGATCAGGTCTGATGCAACCGTCCAAGTGTGCAAGCGATCTTCCTGTGCCCCAGCCCTAATTCTGAAAGACTGGCAGATTGCCTATAGCAAAGGCACTGTGCTACCTCAGTACAATGGTGTACAATATACTTAGTACAATGGTGCCTTTTATTTTTCTCTTAGCACGATGCTTGGCCATATGACTGCTTTCTAACAATGCTCCCAGCCCATGCGTAGAGAGGTCCTGCACCTGCGACGGTGGTTACAAGGCCTTTTGTCTTGTAATCGTCCAGGCAGCCCTCTTCAGAAGGCAGGTTACGAGGCATGCCATTGTGCAGCAGGTGCTCGCCTTTTTTTTAGGAAAGAGAACATTAAGACAATGGCCAACCGCATCAAGCTGATGAGGCAGAAGCTGTACGAGAAGCTGCGTGCTCAGGGCACGCCCGGCACGTGGGAGCACATTGTGCAGCAGATCGGCATGTTCAGCTACCTTGGACTCTCGCGTAAGCAGCCCTCAAGCAGCAGCTCGTCCTGCTGCTGCTTCGGTGGTGGTGGCTGTGGCATCCGGCTTAACCATACGTGGCCTCTGTTCGTGTTGTGCGCGGCATCGTCACTGGCGGCGGGGTTGACCACCTGACTGGGAATAGACACTTGCTAAGATTGTCATCGTGTTCGGTATATTCTGCCCGCAACGACGGAAGTTGCTGCACTCGGCACTATTTTTTTATTCGTGCACCATCATCCTTCTCCTCTGTGGGGTGTGGTGGCAAGAGAAAGAAAGAAATTTGAATGAAGTAATCCCCTCATGTGGGTTGTGAGCAGGACTTCGGCTGTATTGGACGCACGCTGGCAAGTGGCGTGCACACTGGTGTTGGCTATTTGTAGCCGGAGAGTACGCTGCTCCAGAGCAAAGGAAGACAGAGAGAGAGAGAGAGAGAGAGAGAGAGAGAGAGAGAGAGAGAGAGAGAGAGAGAGAGAGAGAGAGAGAGAGAGAGAGAGAGAGAGAGAGAGAGAGAGGGGGGGGGGGGGATAGCCTTAGCATGCACAGGCTTGGTTTGTGAAACGTATGTGAAACGTATGTGATACGTATTGACGAATGACCAACTCGTTCGTTTTCGACAGCCGATGGGGCTTTTAAATCTCTCATGGCTACCTGCGGCTGTGCGTGAGCAGGAGGCTGAGCAGGAATACAGCATATAGCATACAGAATATAGCAGCGAGCTTTGGCAGCTGACTCGCAATACAGAAGTGCTGCAGGCAGCGACCGTTTGCTGTTACCATCTCGGGTAGCATCTTCTGACCGATGGTGTCGAAAGCTGCTGGCAGGTTAAGCGCGATCGAGGCTGCACGACCTTGCCACAGCCATTGTTACCCAGGATGTCATGAGCCAATAGAGGAGAGCAGCTCTAGTTGAATGGTGTCACGGGAATCCGACTAAAAAGTTTGCTACCAGCCATTCTCACTTATGGGCTCCACAAGTCGTTTAGATAAATTCTTATGACGACCTTTGACAAGAAGGAGGGCAGATATGAAATGCATCGAGGATATTTTATTATTCCGATACAGTGCTGCTGTTGCAGTCGAACGTACGATGCAGGAAGTGCATGGCTTATTTGTGCGTGTGCAGATAGAATTGGAGTACATTGTTTTGGTGCAGGCTGTAAATATTTTTCATGAGCCCATGTAGGCGGCTGCATGCCTTTGGCGTGCAGCTTCATGATGGTTATCCAAAGTAGGGAGTAACTTTTTTCATATTGCATGAGTGCAACTTCAGTCCACACATGCGGGCTGAGCTGGGACTTTCTTTTTAGATGGAGAGGCTGAGGAGGCTTCCGGGTCTTTAGCAATTAGCTTCGGGTAATCAAAACACGGCAGTTAATCATTAAATTACTTTCTTCTAAGGGTTTTTCAAGGCTTCATGTAAATTTCATGACGAAAGAACTTCAAACAGATTTTCGTTGGATGACTTAGTAGGAGTATGTGATGGTGAGTGTATAGCCATGCCTATTGTATGGATTGACCGGAAGCAACAGACAGGCATGCATCATTTTTAACTGGCCTCATAGACTAGTCAGTGTGATGAATGAACCGTGCTTGTTCTGCTGATGATTTTTATTGCATTATTTTCAAATGATTTATATCGGTCCGGTGCCCCAAAAACGCCCATGTAGCTGCCACTAGCGACCCAAGCTGTGTGTTCGAATCCTGAATTGGGCAATTCTTTGGTGCGTCACAGCGCAGTGATGCCAGCTTTTCCTCTTAAGCTGCGTTGATTCAGCTACTCTTGTTTGCAAGGTGCATTTATAATTGTTACTAAAAAGAAATCCCTTGCTGTTAAATTCAGGTCTGTGTGCACTACATCTTAACTGCAGTCTTGCTCCCTAGCACCATCCGTAGTAGCATGCGAAACCTGCACAGTCTGCTTTTGATATAATCTTACGCATCGCTGATTCGCTCTATAGCTCGCCAGTGCGACTTCCTGCTTCGCGAACATCACATCTACCTACTCAAGAGTGGTCGGATTAGCATGTGCGGACTGACTACGAAAAATGTCGATTACGTGGCCAACGCCATTCATGAAGCAGTCACTACAGTGATCGACGAACCAAAGCTCTAGAAAAAGCTCGGTTATCTCTCGCCTGCCTGCCTGCTTTAGACTCACGTTTGGACTATGACTGCTGTGTGTGGGACTCTGGGTACTCGTGCGTGATACGCATGCGCCCTCAACCCCTGATAGAAACTCGAGGAAGCCGCAGGCAGCAGCTACCAGGACTGTTGTGCTGTGCTGGTGTGTCTTGAATGGTCTCCTAATCTTTATATCCTGTTGATTACTCTGGCTGCTGCCAAGAAAGATGCAGCTGTGTTTGCTAGCTGACATTAATGGGCTTGGCATGGAATAAACTCAGTGAATCCCAAATGTGTACAATCTTTGCTAAGATGTGGTGAAAGCTGCTGCTTGCATCGGCGTCAAAAGTTGCTATTCCTCCTGCATGCAACCCTCTCTCGCTGTCGCTGTCCTGCGACTGTCGTTGAAAATGTCGGCTAAAGGCATAGGCCGAACAAAACGCATCAGCTGCCTGAAGATAGCGTTCCATAGTCGGTTGGGTTCAAATCAGGTGACTGGCTGGGCCACTGCACCAAAACCAAACAAGAATACATTAAAAAAAGGTACTTTACTCGAGTTATTGTTGGTCAAGCAAGTCTAACTTCAAGGCTCAACTACTCTGCTTGGCGATGAAAATCGTTATATAAAAAAGTTATTTATTGCCTGTACACATCTATGCACACAAATAAGAAAGTGGAGTAGCCCGAGACCTATCAATATATAGTTACATGTGCATACACATTGTTACATATGTATGTAATTACACACTTCCTTTTATATATATATATATATATATATATATATATATATATATATATATATATATATAATTTTTACGTTCGCCTATTCTACCGGCCATGCTGCCAAGCTAATTTTTTACTTTCCACCTGGAGCCAAGTGCTCTGCGGCTGCGCGGCCGTCGTGAATTTGCATAGATAAAAGTTACGACGTGTACTTACACCAGACTCTGATATGTAACAGATACACGTTGCGAGCGATAGTGCCCCTACACAGCATGGGGGCATGCTACCCTTACGTCTAACAAAAGCTGTGCATTAACTCGTGGAGCGCACATTTCACGAGAAGACTTTTACGGGCTATCTGGCACCAATTTCACTGGATGAAAGCATTTTTATGCCTAATTTTAAATTCACTTCATTTATTACGATATTAACCTAAGAATGCACGCAAAATGGATCTACGCTCCGCTGCTACGTAAGCTCTTCGCGGAGAGCGCGTAACGAGTGCTTGGATGACCGCCCAGAATAATTATGTACCGGGGGAGGGGCCTTCGCAAGCATTCGAGACATTGAACCTTACGACGCCAATGACCTCGGCTTGCGAAAAATTTCTCCGAAGGACAAACTTATACAAAACGCGCAAGGCGGATGGATGAGGCTGCCCAGTATTCCCAGAAAGGCGAGCCTTCGAGTTCACATGCGGCAACCAATGGCACGCGTCCGCGATAAAATATCTCTTGTTTAACTGTACCGGGGGTGGGGGTGGGGGATACTGAATGCGGGCCACACAATGACGCGCCGGTCGAATTAATCGTCCCTAGCTAGATTGCGGCTGCCGGGTTCCTGAATTCGGCTTGTCGCTGAGCACACGCATCAATAATCTACTGCTGCCCGGATCTTATCCGAGCGTGGCCAGCGCCGCGATCGCGGCGCTGGCGTTCTCGCTACGCATTTCTCTCGCGTGCAACGCGTCGCCCTGCGGCGGAGACCGGAGCCGACGCCGCGGCGAAAGCGAAAGCGAAAGCGAAAGGACCCGCGCAATCAAAGCCTGGGCGGCTTTCGGTGCTTTTGCGGCTGCCAGCAGACGTCATCTTGAGCAGGAAAAGGGAAGTGAGAGATGCATGGCTGAATCGGGTCGGCAGCTGAGGAAGTGAGTAGGCTGGATGGGCACCTATCCGTCCGTTCCAATTGTCTCGGAAAAACTACCTGTCGCTCAGGGGCATATTAGGGAATCTTCGGCAGCCGCACTTTCCAAAAAGCAGCAGGGCTCGACGCAGCGGTCGTTGTTGCGTTTTGTTCAACTCAGTGGCGCTGGCAGCGTGCTTTGGTAGCGCGTAAGTTATGTAAACGTGCTTACGTTTAAATGATTAGACTGCCCCCGATTGTTGTACGAGTGGGCTGTGACACTCGATGTGGTATGCGGTCGGGATGCGCTGTTAGTAATTGCTGTGACAGAGGAGTCGCGGGGACACGCTGGTGGGCGAGTGGGACTCCGGTGGGCGAGAGGGGTGAAGAGAGTAGTGCTTCACCCTGCTCGGTGCGCAGTGAAATAAACGGGTGGTATTGGTCGTCGGCCGGTGTTCTGTTGCTGTGTGCGACGATAACTAAACTACGTTGAAGGTGATTAGTCGCCAGTTTCTCGGAGAATTGCAGTAACCATTCGGCATGTCTGCCGAATTCTTCGGTTGCTTCTGCCGACGAGACAGTGTTCCCGAGTCTCCGGCGATGCCGGCCTCGGTTCGCGCCCTAAGGCTTCGCGAGGTCATGGTTACCGGCAGAGACTTATCATACAGCTAAACTTTGTGTGTTGCAATCCCCGAGTGGATTAAAATGCATTGCCGACGTAGGCATAGGCAGGGGGGTCTCTTGGGGTCCAAGCCCTTACCGACCCCCGTGGACAGCCTCAAAAGGTGTCCGTCGAACCGCTCGGTCGCCAGCACGCCCTTTCACTTCCAGTACTCTGGCTTTATTTGGAAAGCCGATGCATGGCCCGTCCTTAGTTTAATACTGGCTATGGCTATGGGTACATGCGCTTAGGAAAGTTGCGGTTATATATATTAAGAACAATTATAATATTAATAATATACACTGTAAAGTTTGTTACACTGCCATATGTCGCTCTATTAATGATTGAGCAAGGATAGATACTATATTTTCGCCAGAGTATCACTCCCGGAAACAGGAATGCCACCGGACGCTAAGTCAAGGCAGCAAGGTTTTAAAGGTTTTTTTTTTATAGTCGAGACGTCGCTGCGCTGCTGGCTGGCGCAGCTGAGATGTGTCAGTACGGCGTCCTTGCGAGGCTGAGTGGCCACTTGGATTGATTATGGCGCCAGGGATGTGCTGGAGGGCGTTCTTCTCGAGTATTGGCCGAGGGTTAAATACCGCTGAAGGTTGCATCGTATCCGGCATATTTGCATGACGTCAACTCCAGCGTTCTCGCGCTCAGCTGACTGAGCGACCGGCTGGACGGCGTGTGAAGGGCGGGGCTCGGGATTTTCCGGCACGCTCGCAATACAGTCACGTGGGAGCTGCGGGGTTCGGGCTCCAGCCGACGACTCTACACCGGTAACCATTGCCGGCCTATGTCTCCCTTTTCCAGGATCAACGGGCTGCCAGACCATGCAAGCGTGAGTTCTTGGCTATCTAGCTGCGTGTGAAGGAGGGCGCCGGGAGGCTGGCGGAGCGCTATTCGACCTCTTTTCGGCTACCGTTTGGCTTTCCGCCGGCGGCCGCTGCTCCCATCCGCTGTGCGTAGAGAGCCATGCCGCTCATAGCATTCGCTCCAGCGGAGCTGTTGGGAATTTTGTGCTACTGTCGATATCTCTGAGCGTTGGGCTTTGTCGCGGCGGGAGATGAACGGTTGCATTTGCTCTCGTGATTCATACTAGGCTCCTTGTGATCGTTGCTGGCGCCTCCGACTTCCCGACGATTTCAGCTCGTGGCGTCGTGTATTCAGCAGCCGACGAGGGCCAAGCCTACCGGAACGGATTTTTGCCATGCATTACTGCTGTTAAACCTATAGTTGGCGTTCCTTAAAAGGACGCTGATGTAACAACAGAGAAGACTCGCTCCGGTGCTAGGTGCACGGACATCGGAGCCCGAATGTGTTTTCTTTGTAGTCGATCGCGCTGCTCTTGCAGTTCTATTGGGATAGGTACCTCGGGTAGCGTGGGACAAGTTTGATGGAATGGTGCACACTATGCTCATCCAACGACGTTTCCATTGCAGGCCTTGTCAGCGTGTAGGTAGGAGGCTGACCGGTGCATTGACGACCGGAGGAGCGTGAGCTGGTAAGTGTGTGTGTGTGTGTGTGTGTAGCTTTTGTGCGTGTTTTCTGCTGACTGAAAGCAGTGCAGATTTTTGTGGCGCTAGACTTTATTTAGATCAACTGCTGCCTAAGCGGTAGCCCAGGGACTGTAGCTTGGAGAGAGAGAGAGAGATACCTGGCGCCACGTGAGAGTAATGAAGCGAAGTGACTGCTGAGCCGTCTGCATCGCCAAGTTATCTGCTGCATGTTCGAGACATCTAATTTCGCTGCAGTGTGTTCACAGGAATCTGGTATTAGCTTGACAAGCTGTTTAGTGCTTAATTGGATTGATCCGTTCGATTGCCTGAGTATGAAATGACTTCTGTTTCGGAACCTTGATTGCAGCAGCAGTTGAGCTTCAAAGATTCCTCCAGTCTTCGTGTACCCCTATTATACGTTCATACGGCTGTATACAGTAATCGTATGTATTAATGTATGTATGTATTAAATAATATTGGTGAACACGATAGTCACGCCCGGCGCATAGGTTGGTCATGCTGCTGCAGTGGCATGCAGATCAAAGAGCAGGTCGTGCTCGTGAGTCGAGCTTGTTTACAGTGGCCGTTCCCTTGGAGTGGATCTTTATGGTCTGCAGGGTTTGGCATGGAATGCAAGCTTGTATTGCATGGACCAATGGTTCCCAATATCCACCATGCTCTCTTGCTGTAGATTAGGTGCATGAAGCAGTGAAAAACAGGAAGCTGTCGATGCAGCATTTAAAGGTTCGTTGGGGCAGAAAGCGTGCTAAGTTGCAGACGAGTAAGACTAGTTAGACTAGTAAGACTAGACGAGTTAGCCTCACTACACAACTTCTATTCTCTTTTACTATGCCGGTCGACCTGCTCTGCCACAAAAAGCATTTAGCCTGGATGAGTTGAGGGTCTCTCTGGCCCGTGGTAGCACTTTCCCGGAGAACACACGAGGATGCAATCCCCATTATAGAGTTCCAAATGTCAGATGAAAGATCTATTGCCAGTGCATGCAAGTGACATTGTCATCGATGCCCAGATCTATTCACTTGCTCGTTGGGTGGGGGCATACACTCAATAGTGACCGAGTGCAGCCTTTGGACTGATGTTACGTCTTAAAACGTACTGTGGTAATGTGGCCGAGTTTGAGGCAGGCTTTTTATAGCCAGTCAGCTGCTGTGGTTATTTTGATGTTGCATCGACTGCACGATGTAATCAATCCATAGCATGCATCAGCTACAGTTCTAGACATCTGCTGACGTTTTAACAAACTTGTTTGCTTAGTACTAACTATCCAAGCTGCCAGGGCTGTGTAAGACAGGTGGGACAAGGACGCTGGTTTGGCCTAGTGGTCAAGGTGCTCGCTCCGGCCGGTCAAGTTGAATGAATGTATGTGATGACCGAGGTCGTGTGAACCCCGTGGCTTATGATCAGGCACCTGAATTCTCTTAGGGCGCTATGCAAATAATCATATATGTGTGTGTGTGTCACTTTTTGAAAAAAATAGACGATAAGATGGGGCTCTACCCTCGACCAAGCAAGAATTTTTGTTTTACCCGATATTTGCTGCAACCGGTCGTGACATTAACCAGGACTAGTGTCGTAGGCAGGCTGGTGAACCAGGTGCCTGCACCCAGAAGCCGAGTAGTCTCCTCTCGGGAGAGTTTAGCTATTCTGCATTTGTGCAGATGATTGGTGTGAGGGTAGGTATGTGTCAGATGTTCAGCTTTTGAAGTACTGAACTGGTAGCCTTCATAGTAATGTGTATCTAGCAACACTATCTACAAACGATGGCTATGATGATGAGGCTGCACTTAATTTTAATCCTTTTGTAGCGCATGAACCAGAGCAGCATGGCTATGGACCAGATCCGTGTAGCCGGAGTTAGGATGCTGTAGCTGTGTAAAAATCTAAATCATTTGCATAGCGCCCCGAGAGAACTTAATCTCAACCCTGGCGCTTCATGTATGCAGCAGGACTCGAACCCACCGTCTACGCGCGGTCAAAGGCAAGCGCTCTACTCCTGGGCCAAACTAGGGCGGAGAAGTCGTTAGCCATGCCCTTCAAAGCAACAAAGGCTTGTCCGTGACCTCTGCCCCCATGATTGGTCGTTCGCTCGTGGCTCGCTTGGCTCTTCACTCTCTCTTGGCCTTGGCTAGGAAGTAGAACTGTGTGCAGCCTCATCGATATTTGTCGGTCTTCAATGGGTATCAGGCTGCCACCCCAGTCTCGTTGACGTGTGCACCGAAGACTGAAGCAAGATCGACCGTGTGAATGCTGCTTGAGGGGGGTTTGAGTTGTGCAGTGGGCGATCCTTTATTGCACACTGCAACCTGTAGTGGTAGCCGTTAAGGCTCTTTTGCCCCTGTACAAATGAGGCAGTTAAATCAGCCTTGACCTTTATTAGCCTTCCCATGATTGGTTTCTCTGGCAAGGTTGAGAGCATTTTTCCTGATTCGACAAATTACTCTTAGCTGCCGTTCATGCTGGCTGCCAATTAGATCGGCTACCCCTGGTATTCAAGGTATCCAAGAGGGGCTTTGTGATAGCAATCCACCGGCTCGTGGGGTCCTGCTTCGCTGGTTTGAACACGACTACATTGTTTGCTTGGCTTGGGTGGCCACAGGTGGTAAGCTGGAGGTGGGCTCGAGTGTTTTTTCCTTTGAAATGATCTTTTTACGTATTGACCGTGGGCTGATACCTCGGCAAGGCCAAATTCTGGCTGGGCATCTGAGCTGGCCCGAGCTGTGAGTGAACTGCGCAGCTCCCTCTCAGCTGCCACGACACAGCTGCAAAGGGGGGGGCAGCTATTCAATCAGCCTCTTTCTAGATAGCAGCAAAACCCAGCAATCGAGTTGTGAGGTCTTGCTCGCGGCCTAGCATGTTATAGGCTTATGTAATCGGATGTACACAGTATTGGCCTACTTATTCTATGCGAAAGGTGGAGCCATCGGTCGGCAGCCCCGAGCTCTTTTACATCCTACATCTACTGTGGACCGCCATTGGCTGGCTACAGGCAAGCCGGGACGGCTTTCCGAACGGCTCTGTCTATCCATTCATCCGGTTACTCTAGTCTGCAACAAGCCTGCGCACACTCACTAGCCACACTTATAATTGGCTTTCTCGTGACTCTCACGACTTGGATAGAGTTAGCACGACCTCTTGTTGTACCAGCAAAGTATTTTGATGCAGCTCCCAAGTCTCTTAAACTGATGAGGAAACAGCATGACGTTAAGCATAAATAGTCTCAAACATATCACAATCGGCTGCTGCCAAAACGTTATGATATCGGAATCGGGCCTGGGGCTGACCAGGTCTCTGTGGGTGCAAGTGCCGATTCGGTTCGGCAAGGTGGTGGGTGCAGATGGGTGGGCAGAAGTGAAACGTGTTCACCAAGCACTGCTGCTGCGGCTGCTCCATTCTGTGCTTTCTTTACTTAATATCAGCTTGGACGGAACAATGGTCATAGCTGCTACCGGCATTTCGTGCCAGTCAATGGTGCTAGATGATATGTATTTCGTCGAATGGACTTGTAATTCGAACTCGGTACTTGGCATCCGGGTCAATTCCACGGGGGCAGCGGTCTCGAGCGTCTACAGCCCCATCTCTACCTAGAGACTTGTAGCAGAAAATTGTGACTGTCCTCGTTCAGCTGCACGTAGGTAATGGCAGCGTCTGTGGCTACCAACACCATGTCGGCAGTGGCTATCAATACCGTGTGACCATGAGAGGCCGACATACTGCAGTTCCACCTTGCTGGCTGCACATCGATTCCCCTAGGCCGGTTCTGCATTCGCTCTGGTGGCTCTGTCACTGGCTGCGCTCATTTGGCTGGGCGATCGAGCTTGGCCTGTTGGTGAGTGTCATGGCATCGGAACCTGATGAATAAGGCCCAAGTGTGGCCGGCTGTAGTTTGTTTTGCCTGTCAGCTGACGCCAATCGCCCCCTGGCGGTCTGTAGCACCAGTTCGTTGCTTGGATTTAGTAAAAGTCAAGGTCGGCTGATTCCAAGAGCCCTATTTCTATTGCGGTAGAAGAGTCTTAGCCGTGGTTAAGGTGCTCACCTCGACCTAGGTCGACCAAGGTCAAGGTGAATGTATTTGATGACCGAGGTCGCAGGCTCGAGCCCCGAGGCAAATGTGAAGAGCCTGAATAGAGATTTAAGTTCTCTCAGGGTGCTATGCAAATGAATTATAATTATACATTTTTGTTATTTATATTATATACATTTAGCAGATGTCACTCCCACTTGAACCCTCGACCTCGTTCGTGAAGTGTGAGCTTCTTAACACTTGGTTAAGACCCTTGAGGGCATTCCAAGATTGATGTGGTCAGGTAGATTGGGAGGTTTGATGCATCTGAACCTTTGAGCAGGATCATGCAAGTTTTCACTTGAGTTATTTTTTCAAGCATAGCGCCTTGGCCGCCAGGCCACGCCATCGCCAGGCTGCGTGATGTCTGCTCCGTTGCTTTTCTCTGGCCGAGGACTCCCGAGAGTAGAAAAGCTTCGGTGAGAAGATATCTATCGACTGGTCTTCCGGCTGATCGCTGTTCGGTGGGTGACAATCCGTACCTTAATAACTTGTCGTAGTTCCCATCGGGGGGGGGGGTGGCAGGGGAGGTTGACTGCCAGCTGAGCTTCCTGGCTAAAAATTAGCATGCCCCTTTGTAGAGTCCATCCGGGGCTGTGATTGGTTTTTCTGAGTGTTGACTGATGTACACCATAATGAGCTTGTCAGGCCCTGTTTGCCTCGGAGCATCGCTGGCCTGGCAGGAGGATGTTGGAAGTGCTGCCGCCCCGTGCCACCCGGCTCGATGGTTTTGGCCGGGCCCTTCGGGTGATCCGTCTACCGGAAGCTCCGTGCCTGATCTCACAGTGCGTCGAGCCTAGCGCTGTGAACCCGATGTGTCCTACTGGTGCCGATAGCTACTTTGCATGCAGTCCGATATCTTTCGGTGCGATAACCAAATCAGAGACCCGACTTGCTCCGTGCTGCTAGCGCCGACATGAGTGCTGAGTCGCGGTCCGAGCACCAGTCTCTGCTGCTGCTTCCACTGAGCCCATAGATAGAGCTTGTACTGATGCCCATAAACAGTGGTGATGCCTTTCTGCTGGTGCAGCATAGTGTATCAGCCAATTTTGGCTGCCTGTGCTGTGGGGCTGCCAGTTTTACCTGGAGTCTGTACGGTGCCAGCAGCTATTATCGTCAGTCATTCTCTTTTATTTTACTTTACCATTAAACTTCGTGGCGATGAGGGAAGCAGTCGCTAGGCTCGGTGCCATGTGGAAGGGGAAGTAGCAACTCAGGATGGCTGGAAAGGATGTGCCACAGTCGGCAGCAGGAGAATAGATGTCGTGGCGTAAGAATTGTGAAGTGAGTTCCACAGTCTATTGGCTGAAGAGCAAAAGTTTCTGTTGCCAACGGTCTTTACCGCACGCACTCAAAAATGCCGATCGGGTTTCTTCTGGTTGCCCGCGGCTTTTAGCGTCATCGCACACAGCTCCAGCCAGGCTCTTATGGGCTGGCTATGCTTTTCACAGTGAGTGCATTTGCTATGCTGCCAATGCTAAGCTTCCATGACTATGGCTTTAGTTCCAGCAGATACACCTACATATATCCATGTGCGTGTGTGCGCGTGCGTGTGTGTGTGTGCGCGTGTGTGTGCGCGTGTGTGTGTGTGAGTGGGAGCTCGTGCGCTTGTGCGTACGTGCACATACCTGTGCAAGAGCATGCATAGAAGATTCCGAAATGAGAGCAGTTCTCGCATGACCGCCCTTACATCGGTCGTATGTTGCCAACAAGGGTAGCATTTTTTCACTGCTGTTGCTGGTATCCTGCTTTGATGTACAGCCATCGTTCATGCCTGCATCACCTCACTCGCCCTACTGCAAAGAGGGAGTGGCTCACGATGAGCCGGCACCGACCGCGCATCGTTGTGCACCTTGTCGCACCCTAGGCGGAAGGACCATGGACGTTCGCCCCGACGACGACGACCATGCGCACTGCCTGCGGTGCGTGAGCCGTCACTGCCAGCCTGCCGGGCTCTCACCGTCAGAGCAAGCAGCGTCATCGGCCGCCGCCGAGCGACTCGGCAGCGGCGGGGGCTGCGCGCAGTTGGACTGTGCGCTCGGCTGCGGCGCTCGTTACCATGCCTGCAAGGCAGCCGAGCACGCCCTTCTCTGCTCGCTGGCCTCGGCGCCATGCGCCAACCGCGAGTATGGTTGCAGCGCCGTCGTGCGCCGCTGCCACCTGGCTCGGCATCTGGCCGTCTGTCCGGCGAGCGCCGTCGTCTGCACGATGGAGTGGAATCGGCAGATGCTGTGCTCCGACCAGTGGCCGGCATGGCCGCAGCAGCAGCAGCCTCCGTCGGCTGCCACCGCTGCTACCACAGCGGTGGCGGCCGACGGCGGCCACTCGCAGCTCGATGCCTCGTGGCTGGCACGGGACAAGCGGCGCCTGCTGAGCTCGCTCGAGCTGGCGGGCAGCTCTCTGGCACACTCTCTCCGCTCTCCGCTCACTCCCGGCTGGCCGGCAGTGCCGTTCGTGCAGGAGCCGTCGTTCGTTGCCGTGCCTGCCGCCGCTGCCGGTGTTGACGAGGCCGGCGAAGCAGCAGCCAGCAGCCGCTCATCGGCGGACGCTTTGCTCGCGGCGAGCAGAGTTTCAGTGGCGGCTGCTGCTGCTCTGATGGCTGCAGGTGCAGTCGAAGAGAATTCGTCTTGCCGCAAGCCCGCTGCCAAGGCATCGGTTTCAGGTAGCGCTCGTTCGGCTTCAATGAATTGCAGATGAATAGTATCTATTCGTCGGCTTGCGGGCTGCGGGCGCACGCACAGCAGCCCTCGACACGCACAGCGTGGGATCGGGTGGGACTTTGTCGAGCCGAGTGGCTCTACTCACGCGTGAGCACGTGACACTCGAGCTGCATCACGAGCGTGCATCCAGGATGTGTGGTTTCGAGCCTACGGTTCCGCCGTGACCCGATGCCTGGCGCCGTGACCCAGTGCCTGCGGGCAAGTGATCGAGCTGCCAGTTACGTCTTTGCTGCGGTTTCCTTTCCACCGCTGCTCGATCGCCGCCATGCTACAGCTGGCTGCTGTTGCGTCGATAGGTGTTTTTCTATGGCTCTGCTGGCCTGCAACTGCCGTAGGTCAGCCTCTGCTGCTTACTTGTGGTCCATCGTTGCCGCGTGCCGGACGTGACTTCGCCGGCTTTTCAAGACGCCTGTCTGGCTGCATCAACCTGCTGTCCAGAGCAGCGAGCCTGCAGCATCATGCACGCCATTTTGTTTTCTGCAGGAAGTAGCCCCGACAGGAGGACCCCGGCCTATCACGTGCAGTGCAGTCTGTGCGCAGCAAGGGCACGGGGTGGCCCGACGGCAGGCAGCGGCACGGAACATTCATGTACGTACAGCACTCACTTGCCCATCGGCCTTGCCGGCACTGCTCACTGCACATGTGCACAGCGTCCTTGGTTGATGCGTGGGGCGGCATGCCCAGTGTCTGCGGTCGCTCGGCCGCTGTGCTCAGCTCCGCATTTTTTAGCCACTTGCGTTAATGCTGCAGACGTTCGGTTTGTATGCAATGTCTAGGTGAAGAAGGGTTAAGAGAAAAAAGACGGACCACTCCATTCGCTCGGTGTATGGCTGGCTAGTCTACAGGCTGCGGACGTCATAGCCGGGAGTGCGATGTGAGGGGGAGGGCACATCCGTAGCTAGGAAGCAGTGTTTTATTGCTCCACGCGTTGCCCTGTCACTCCCATGCACCAAGTGCTTGCTAACCACGCGATGATGCAGGTCTCAGCAGCGGCATCCCAGAGGCAGTGGATCTCAAGCCGGGTACGGACGTCGTCGGCAGCAAAGGCACTGTCGGCGAAGACTCGAGCACCAGCGAGTGGCCAACGACAAGCCTCGATGGTGACAGCAACAGCGGCGGCACTAGCCGGACTCGTGCGCCACCGCAGCAGCAGCAGCCGCCGCTTCGGCCGGCCATTCCGACGGAGGGGAGTAGCACGGAGGTCGCCGCTGAGTTTGGCGAATCAATTAGACTAGACCTGATCATGGAGACATACAACTCATTCCGCGTAAAGCCCGTGAGCATGTACACATTCCGCTGTGCCGAGAGCTTCCGGCGCTCTGAGTACTCGTCGCACTACCGGAACGTGCATGCCGACATCCAGGCCGGACTGAACGGCTGGTTTGAGTGGCGATGCCCGCTAGCCGCATACGGCTGCCCCTGGTCTGTCCACCGGTTTGCCACATCCCCGTCCAACGACCGTGTCGTCTTTAGTCCGATCGTCGACGGGTTCGGAGTGACGTCCGACTGCGTGCCGCCGCCGTGCGCTGCCGACTGCGCTTCCGGCGACCTGCCGCGCTCGGCCGCTCCGGACCCCGTGCATGCGGCCGACGGTGGACCCGAGCTGGCCGATACAGCTGCAGGCAGCCAGCTGCATCCGGTCGCAGCCGCTGGTGAAGAAAGCGCGCGCTCTGCACCACCAGACCGCCTGACCGGCTTACCGGAAGAGCTCCTGAGCAACATACTTCTCTACGTTGACTCGTTTTCGCTGAACAGCGTCGCATTGACGTGCAAGGTAGCAAGCGAGCGGCTCCTGGCTTCGTATGTGCATTCGCCGCTGTTGCTGCAGTATGTGCTGTTGATCGTTAGCGCCGACATGGCATGTTTGAGGTGTTCTCACTAGTTAATTAGTTCATGACCAGGCTAGCTAGTTAGTGCGCTGAAGGAGGTGCTCCTGACAATACCTTTGAGGTCTTTTGAGTGGAGCTGGAGCAGCAAGCTGCAATAGGTTGTGGTTCTTTGATCAATGGCAGTGCAACACATGCATGTAATGTGTGTGTGTTGTGTTGTGTGTGTGCGTGTGCATGTGTTGTGTGTGTTCGTGTGCATGTGTTGTGTGTGTTCGTATGCGTGTGCATGTGTGCGTGTGTGCGCGCGTGTGTGTGTGTGTGCGCGTGTGCGTGTGTGCGTGCGCGCGTGTGCTCGTATTGCTAAGCAGCAAACGACTTAAGCACTCGGTACACAACCGAACTCGACAACGTTTAATCAACAACTCCGTGTGCAGACGTTAATCTAAAATGGAGCGTCTGCCGTCTGCGCCCAGGAACGCTGCGCCCCGATTGGCCAGCGCTAGTAGCAGGAACGCTGCGCCTCGATTAGTCAGTGAAGGTCGGGAGGACCCCCCCCCCAGCCAGGACCCTACCGGCAGACAACATCTGGGCATGGCACTATCGTCGGCTGGCGTATGCATCTCTATTACGATCTCAACACAAGCATGCACGTGTGCGTGCCTGCTTGGAGGGTGGTTTAATCGTACATTTTGGGCAGCATTTACATAGTGTGGCCTGGGCAATGTCAGCTGTCAGCCTTGTCGATGGCACAGAAGTCAGGGTGTGCAAATGAGGATGAGAACGTGTATGTTATTGTGGCAGTCTGTGCCGAGAGCTAACTCACATTCGTCCTGCATTGAGTAGAACAACCCGATAGGGGTTTAGCTGGCAAAAACATTCTTGCTGGTTGTAGTAATAGTAACATCAGTAATAATAATAGCAAAACCTTTGTGTAGCACCCTAAGAGAATTATGTTTTCTTATAATAATAATAATAATAATATATTTGATAAAGCACCCTCAGATTAATCAATCTCTTTATAGGCATTTTACATTTGATGCAAAGGAAACACAATCGAATGTTTAGTGGTAGCCTTCTTGATAAACAACATTTATAACATGGTTAGGGGTGACATGTACAGGGTCAGCATGCAAGTATGGTTAGTGGCAGCATGCACAATGTCAGCACATAAAGGTCGAATCACAGGGACCCACTAAATACATAGATTCGTTTTTAATTTCTTTTTACATGTTGTCATGTCAGGAGATGTCGTGATACATGTCCGAAGTGAGTGGCTGTGGGAGCATTTGAACTGAACTAAAGGCACGGTATCTAAAGGATTTGAAGTTTATACGAGGTGTAGGTAAACAGTTAGATTCCGAAAAGCAGGTGGTACGATGCTGGGCCTGGGGGGGGGGAGTAAATTAGATAGGTAGACTGGAGCCTAAGAATGAAGGGACCTGAAAGGGAGTGACAAAACCTTGAAGTCGATGCGTTGCTTGACTGGGGGCCAGTGCAGGTCGGCGAGAAGTGGTGTGATGTGGTAACTGTAATGCTCACGACAGACAAGCCTAGCTGCAGAGTTGTACACGAACTGTAAGAACTTGATTGTGCAGGCCGGTAGACCAGCAATTAGTGAGTTTCAGAAGTCGAAACAGGATGTCACAAATGCACCAATTTAGATGCGGTATCCCTGTCTAAACAAGGCCGAATTTTAGCAATGTTGTGTAGCTGATAGCAGGCAGACTTGACTACGGAGCTGGTGTGGTCGTCTAGTGAAAGGTCGCTTTGGAACATGACACCGAGGTACTTCACATATAATAATGCATTCGATGAAAAGTAAGCGTGTCAATTGATTACTGATAACATGCAACATTTCAGCATGCATAAGCACGCAAAGGACAATTTGCACAGGCGTTTTGGAATGGCTTATCTTTTAGTTTCTCTGTAAATGTCAACAAGTCAGAGGATGTTGCTGACGGAAGTCGGTAGTAGGTTCTAGGCTTTAGCTGATTCAACATTTGTATAGCGGCAGAAGAGCCTTAGCGGCTTGTTTCACCACCGCTTTCATCTGGCAACAAATGATCGCCAACAGCAGCACTAGAAACCACGGCCTGGGTCGTCAAGAGCCAGCGCCTTACGTCTGGGCTAAGACCTAGGCTGTACGAACTGATGGTATGGTCTCTTAAAGACTCGAGCATGGTTAGAGGCACAACTAAACGACTTGAGTCAGAAGTAGTAAGGTGGGAGGCCTGAGATAGGATATTTCAGATTCGATCGGCCGGAGCGAGACAAAAAGAAGATGCTGAGATTTGACAGAATCCTCAAGTGCATACGTAGCTTAATGGTGAGCCTGTACAGGGTCGGTGAGAAGTAGTATAGCATGGCAGTTTCGACGTTCATTACAGATAAGCGTAGCTGCAGTTTTGCACCAGCTAATAGCGTCTTATTGCAAAGCAGACTTTATTGTTGAGCTGATTTGGTTATTTAGGGATAGGCCATTTTGGAGCAGGATGCCCAGATTTTGGCAGAAGCCTCAGGAGGTTTACTGGCAAAGCCCAGAACTGGAGATGCACCGAAAGCCACTCAGGCTTTGAATGCATTATAGAAAACTTTTCTGCATAACATCTACTTAGTCCTTCTGGCTTTGTGTAGTTACAGAAGGAAGTACACTACATTAGGCTTTACGTTCTAAGTGACACTGGGTTTTTGCAGACTGCTAAATTGGTTTCCTACTTGGGTCTTAGCCTCGGGGTTAGGTGCTTATGGTTAGAGCCAATTAGTAGGTTCGAGTCCTGTATCGGGCAATTCTTTATTGTCCACTGCAAGTAGAAGTGACAGATGCCAGGCTCTTCTGCAGCTTAATAAATCTTTCTGTTAAATCAGCTGACCTCAAGTTTTTTACTTTTGTTTTATCAGCATCCAATTTTAGAAATACCGCTATCACTCAAGTAGTCTTACCAGTTTTACATGCTGCCGGAGAGTTAAGAAAGTTTGACGTGCTGTTAGGTAAAGGATGGATGAAAGTGCACGTACAGCTATTTATGTCACCTGCTACAAAAAGGAAAGCACACAATGTTCTTTTGGGAATTAATCGGCTAAGAGGCCGAATATGAACTGTGAAAGCAAGTGGACCTTTTAAATCGGATCGCTTGGGCGCACACCAGTCTCGAAAGGCTCGCCTGATGATTATTGACAGTCAGCATCTCCCTCGGCCCTTAACTCTTCCACTAACCCATAACCTTAATCGTTACAACGCAGCGACACTGATGCTTAGGCTAGACGATGGGTGATGCTTCTGATGGCCACTTCTTTGTAATGCCACACTGGACGTGCTCTTGTCGCGTTGACCCGGCCGCTGACTGGCCCTCCACTTATTTTTAGGTGCTGCGAAACGCTTGCTGTCGGTTGCTCGATCGACGTGGCATCGTCAGCTCATTGTGGGAAAAAGTGGCGATAGCGAATGAGCAACCCACGTGGCAGTGCTCTTCTCATGTAAGTAGACGTTCTTTTGGCACTGTCGTGCCCATTCTATTGCCGGGGTCCTTCGATTTTTAAAGTGCACCAAATATTGTGCTCGACCGTTTGGTATGTTCATTATGAACCGCTGCAGCACGCGAATGTTCGTATGTACTAGTAGAGCATTCACACTAGTTTCAGCAAATTCTCTACCCAGACAACTGCATTACATGATTCGACCTTTACTTTTTTATCCCAGACAACTGCATTCGAACCACGACGTTGACTCCAGCATGTTCTTTAACTGAACTCAATCCTACTTACAATGGGATCATTGGAAGTTAGCTTTGTTAGGTTAATGTCTCGCGGATGGTGACTTCTGTCTTTACTAGCAGCTCCAACATTGTTGGTATGGAGTTCCAGCACGTCTTCATGTCAAGATGTAGTTCAATCTCGCATCCGAAAAGCTTTTGCTTTGGGTTGAAAGACACTATTTCGAAGTTGATTGTTGATGAATTTGAACAGCCAGCGTGATTTCGTGAGCAGATAGTAATCGACACCTTCTAATGTATCATTGCTGATCGCTTTCAAATCCGTACCTACTTCAAATTGATCCATTTCATCAATATCGTCACTATCCAGGTTTAAATCATCCATCTCGGTACTCTTCTTGTACAATGTGTCACATACTCCAAGGTGCAGACCATGGTTTAAGCAGAACTATCCGATGGCATGGATGTGGCAAATGTGTCTTATATGTCTAATATGTCTTAGTTGCTACAGAGCCGTCCTGAATAGATCCCACCAAGTCGCTCCATATTTATTCCAAAAACGCCCAAATGCTGTTTCATTGATTTGACCATATCGAGAGCAATGTACGAACCAAATATGCGAACAATACCCGTTTTGATTGTTGCTTTATCGCCACTATCACAAATGCTGACTCCGAAAAATCTACATCCTCTCACGGTTGTATTCATCCTCAGTCACGCTAAACTTTAGTCGTCTCTCGAGTTTTCCCATGGTGTCGGCAATCGTGTTGTTTCTCTTTCCTTCGTAGTCATCATGCACCTGCTTCATCACATCGCTTTCGCTCGCTGTAAGTTTAAATCCATCCCATGAGGTTGATTGCCGTATATACTTGTTTCTAGTGATAGCTCTTAATCGATATTCCATCAGTAGCCAGATCGGTAACAATCTCCTTCTGACTCTTTCACCCCAGAAAACTGGCAACTGTTTTTGTTCTCCTATTGTTCAAATGCTCCTTGGATGTGCATCCTCCAGCAGATTCGTCAAAATCAATTCCATGTACTTTCAGATGATTCTTCAACGCTGTCGTGGAGTCAAGAACATTTTATGATTTTTATTGCACTGTCCACATTGACCTTCTAGCTCTTCTGTAATTGGATTCTTTCGTTTTGCGGCGTATTCCTAAACTGAAGACATGGCTGAAAAGAACATCAGTATTTGTTGATGCCACAAGATCAATTTAATTAATATCTATTTTTTGTAAAATTGCACTTTCATTTTAGGTTTTGGCCAATTTGATAAAATCAGCATGCAAAATCACTCATTCAAAAAACATTAAATATTTTTTTCTGTTACGTATTTAATAACCAAAACGAACGTTGGAGCTTCAGTTGTAATATCTTTTTGTTTAAAAATTTCCGTTAGAAATTATAAAATAGAAAAACAGCTGTTTACTGTTTTTTTTTTATTTTAGGCGAAAAAACAGCTCTTTTACTGTTACTAGTTACCAGAAATCCTAGTTTGAATCCTGCAGTGGGCGATTCTTTATTTGCAACTTCAAGCTATATCGATAGCCGTTAAAGCCTTCTGCCGCTATGCAAACGAAGCTGTCAATTCAGCTAATATTTCTTTTCTTTCTGTGTTGTCCATGTCAGTCACTCGAATTGCAGGTGTGGACATTCAGTAAGCACTTTGCTCCAGTGAAGCAGTGGCGATTTGTGTCAGACACGGCCTTGATTAACCACCTCCAAACGTGTCAATTCAACAAGAAGCACCGCTTTCAACACCCAGACTTGGCCAAACATAGGATGCTTCCCTTTGAGAGTGAGCCCACAGAAAAGAAAGAGATGGGACTGAGAAAGCAGTCTACTGCCAATCGGCTCGACTTTTTCTGAGAATCTACGAACAGTGATGACAACAACTCACTGCCACTTGGAACTTTTCTACCGGAAGCATTCCACAATGACTTCTCGCTGTGGCTGCACTCGGTGATAGCTTCGGGCAGCCGCGACGTGGCTGCCCGGTGAGAAGTACGACGCGAGTAATCTTTTTTGTTTATGTCATTAGACAGACCTGCTCCTTGCCGGCCTCAGTTGCAGCTTAATTAAGCAAAGTACAATGTCTGTTGCATTTCATTTCATAGCCTCATGTGTGTTAGCTTGCTGCATCTCACCTCATCACCTCTACTGTTAGCTTGCTAACATGTTTTTTTCGCGTACTAGCCTGCTGGTGCTTCTCCTTAACTGCTCTTCTTATACCTTTGGTGCCTGCAAAGCTTGCTGGACTGGTCGACTGGCCTAGCACAGGTCTCACTGGTGGCTAGCACAGTGGTAACAATGAGTTGTGGTTCCAGAAATTTGTCAATGCTCGCCTTATGCCAACTAATATTTTGGTCGCAGTGTGGGACTGTGACCAAACTTGTAATAAGTAAGTGGTGAAGTTGATTAAACGGTTGATCTTTTCATGTGAAACCTTTAATCTTATGTTACCTTGATCCCTTCTACAATCTTATGTTATCTTGATCTATTTGTTTTTAAGTGATGCACAGGCGAACCAATATTTATTTCGGACCCTGTTCTTGCGTGGCCGCAGTCACAGATTGGGTAAACTAGGCGTCCGAGGAAACGTATGCCTTGCCGCAAGACTTTGCTCGCAACCCTTCTCTCTCAAACTGCGGATTTTTTCATTCATTGTGGTTACTTGTATGCCCATCGTCAGCTAGGTCAGCCATGACACCAAGTCAATTCGTCAATGCGTGAGCGATGTGAGTCGCATCATTCAGCTTTACTTCATTGACAATAGCGAAAGTACGACATTATGTGGGCTGTGATGCTAAATGTCTGCTCCTCCGAATGCCGCAGAGTATATAGTAACCTGAATATGGTCGGAGTTAGCACTGTGCTTAAAGAGCGCTCGTCCATGGGTCGGTTAAGGCGCCATTCAAATGGTCCGTCTTGCGTGTGTCCTTTTTTGTCCGCCTTCGAGCATCCTTCTTTCAGGAACTTTATACGCTGAGTTTGCCTCCCTTCTTGCTGGCTCCACCCCAGAGTGGTCATTGGATAATTGCCTTAGGGAGGAGTGAAATGGCTCTCCGTGGTGTACCCCCACCTCCCCCCCCCGGTGAATTTCAAATTCAATCGTCATTCGCTTTAAGAAACGTTAATACACTTATAATAATAATTGGGTGTACGCTTATCGCGGTGCTTTATTTTTAAATTGTATTATCAGACAGCTTGAAACTATCAATAATTTGGCCTTAGCCCTCGTATTCGGTCAGTATTGTGGAAGCCTCTACTTAGTCGTTACGACTGGCTCTACTTTCGCACTGATAAGCTCAGAATTCTGTCTGCTTGTTTTACAGCTTTACATACGTTGCAAGTTGCAACGCTGCTTGTTGCACTTGTATATGATAATGAGATCAGAACTTAGTTCGCGTGACAGCATATTGAGTAAAACCGATCGTAAGAGCGAAACTGCCCAAGATGAACTGCCAAATATGCACGTAAAAGCCAACGGCAGGCGCAACAATTGCCACAGATCCGAAAGTGAGCATATACCTCGGTTCCGATAAACTTTTGTCTGCGAAGTGAAGTTTAGCGATTCCAGAGTGTATACCGTGTATCGACAGACTTTCGTGCGACATTCGCCTTGTTCCAAGCTCCGTCTTCCGAACTAGCTGACAGTGCATGTCTTGGTTCGAAACCAGCTCACCGGTGGTCGTAAACCCTTGTACGTCCAGTCAATAACTAATACGATACATGTGTAGCTTTGCGAGATTCGAGAGTTTGTCCTCCCCATGCTTTAGTAGCGAGTTTTCTGAAAACTTGCCACCCATTCAGTTATGCTGTTGCTCTGTAAAAAATTGAGTTTTTTTATGACACCCCATTTCTTCGAAGCGTTTCATCGACGTTGGCTATGTCTTAGGCTGTAGTGGCCATGGGAGCATCAGAAGTTGTCACTGACAACTGTGCAAGGTGTCATTCGTTGGCTTTTTGGTAGCCAATTTTTGGAGACGTGCCATTATTAATGTAGTCATTGCTTGAATTTGAAATAGAAGATTTGTTAGTAACCTCGATGACATCAATTTTCCTAGCAGTGATCTATTTTGAAATAGCCTGTACTTTTCATATACGACTTCAAAAGTTTCAGAGTGGCGTTGAATAGTCACAGTTTATGTATGATTATATGCATGTTGTATGCTTGCTTGCCTAGGCGTGTATAGAGGTAAACTTGTCAGTGTTAGTACGACTCGTGTTTACCATCGTTGTGGCTTTGAAACCCCAATATGCGAAACATTAGCACCTAATTATGCCGTGTGAGCCAATATTTTGGGGATTGACAAGATTTTAACGATTATAACGACTGCCTGAGCACTGACTGATTTGCGACCTTACTTTGACTGGAATGCACAGTGTGGCACATGAATTTCACGGCACTCTGATGTTATTCTCAGGCACAGCCCAATGTTTTATATGTGCATGTGTTTGTATGCATGCTTGCACGTACGTGTGTGCTAGTGTGTCCACAGCACATTTGTTTGACGTGAGCATCACTGCACGTGCAATTGTGCCTGTTCGTGTTTCTATGTGGATGCTTGCCTGTTTTCCGATCGGCAATAACACGAGCAAAAATAATCCAAGCCACAACTTACATATCTTGACACAGCGAGGCGTCTTACCATGCTGTTTGCTAGCAGCGACTCTTTGGATGTATGATGACATAAGAAAATCAGACTTCAGCTCTAATCTTACCGGCCTGCTTAAGTAGATAGATGGCACAGGCGTTTGTGCTGCTTGCATCAAAATAAAGAGTTTAGAGCTCAACGTGCCTGCCCGGCT
Source organism: Cristatella mucedo (assembly GCA_009760855.2). Classification (NCBI taxonomy): domain Eukaryota; kingdom Metazoa; phylum Bryozoa; class Phylactolaemata; family Cristatellidae; genus Cristatella; species Cristatella mucedo. The sequence goes on along the minus strand of WPIO01000021.1, from coordinate 4,952,111 downwards.
GTGTGCATACCTGTGTTCGTGCGTGAGCATAGATGCACATTTTGTGTGTGTGAACTTGCATGGGTGTGTACGCTTGTGTGGGAATGAGTAAATGTGGGTGTATGTGTGTGCTTGTGTGGGTGGATGTGTACAAGTGTATGTATGTCAGTGGGTGCACACGTGTGTTTGCATGCGTTTCCTTTTTCAGTATATGCATATATATATATATACATATACATATATATATATATATATATATGCATATGTACATATATATGCATGTATGGTTATATGATTATACATATAGATGATTATATATATATATATATACATATACATATATATATATACATATATATATACATATATATATATATATATATATATATATATATATATATATATATATATATATATATGTATAATCATATAACAAATCTTCTGTGTAGCGCTGTGCAGAAAGGCGCACATACAAAAATGCCAGGTAAAACAAAAAGTGCGTGTACGCCCACATACCCACTAAATAGACGTGTGCCCACGCAGCTCTAAACAGGCCTGTCCTAACATTGACACATGCCCACACAAATCATTGGATGCACAATAAAATGCACACACGCACAATCACAAAAATTATCAACAACAGAGGAACAAACCCTAAGAAATCATGCAAGAAACACACAGACTTACACAAGACTTAAGAGCACGATTATGGTAAATATTCACACATAAACGTCTATAATCATCTTGTATCGATAGGTAACAGAATAAAGTGCTTGTTTCTAGCAATTGATATTCTTCCTATCATGCTTGGTATGACCAGCGGGTGGTTATCAAAAACTCTGCAAGGTTACAACATACATGTCTATGTAGACGCAAGCTCCCCATTCATCAAAAATTTCTGTACGGTCTTAAAAAGCAACAAGCTTTAGATCGGGTGATGCAATCACGGGTGCACTAGAGTGAGTCATTGGAAGTGAGACCAGTCCGGATTGAGGATTCCCGAGATACAGAACTTTTTCTTAGTACTTTAAGAAGTGAAGCTCGGTAAGGACAGGCTCATCGTAAGCAGCCACCTGACTGCTTACAAACGTTCTGAAGCACCATGATGCTGCTTCGGTAGCACAGCCTAGGAGGTTGATTCAACCGATGCTGCTGCTGCTGCATCAACGGCAGGATCGTGCTGCTGCAGTTCTGTCAGGGACTGGCTGCCGTCGTCGGCAACAGCGGAGCCGTCCAGTGCCGAGTCGTCGTCCTGTGGCTCCTTCTCCTGACTCTCACCATCTGAGCATTGCCCCAGAGGAACGGCATCCTTACGCTTTGGCAGCACTGCGCAAAAACTCTTCTCCCAGTCGTGGCTTGCATAATACTGCATAAGAATGTCAAACACTAAAAGGAAAAAGTGCATCACGTAACAGTATGTGGTTGATGCAAAAGCAGTGCAACAAACAAATCAATTTAAAAAGGCTAGGCAATACACGGCAACAAACAAATCAATTTAAGAAGGCTAGGCAATACATGATCGTGACATGACGAATAAGGTGAGCATGTAAGCAAACATCCAGTTCTCGATATGGTGCACGAAGCAGCATAATGCTCGTAACGAGCTATCGTACAATAAAACACAGCTACACAAGAGCAACACGTGGCTACTATGGCTAGGGAAGCCTCTTGCTAAGTGACTAATATAGAAAAAAGGGATGTCATGTCGAGGACCACACGGATGTGGTGCCAAGTATTTTACGTAGCAAATGATGCAGGAATATAGGAGCTGGAAACAGAGCAAATATGGGATGAACACGGTCAAGTTAAAAAGTCAACAAATCAAGCAGTAAGCAAGCAAAATGACAGTACGAAAGATGCTCAAGTGTAAAACACACCAACACCAACGGTGGCGGGAGGGAGAGAGAAAGAGAGAGAGAGCATGAGTGGGTGAGTAAAGAGTGGGGGACGCTTTACGGTTAGAACCCACAACTACCATTCAATGTGCTACGGGCATTGCATTATATCGAGAGGTACTAATTGGAAGTGTTGAACACAAGGACTCGAGGCAAACCATCTTCCTGCCGACACACTTCAAACATCGTAACGCTCGGATGGCACACGTGATGATTCACTCGGGCAACACCTGCAGC
>WPIO01000021.1:4782500-4945000 GCA_009760855.2 Cristatella mucedo | reverse complement strand
GAACTCCCTCCCGACTTACGACACAGCACCCCCTTATTTGACCACATTTAAAAGGAAATTAAAAACACCAATTTATCACAGCATTTAGTGGGTCCATGAGATTCGACCTGTATGTGCTTACGTGTGCTGACACTGTACATGCTGCCACTAACCGTACTTGCATTCTGACCCTGTGAGTGTCATCTCTAACCATGTTATTCTTGTTATTTATCGAGCATGCTACCACTGACCATTCGATCGTGCTTCCTTTGCAGCAAATGTAAAGCGCCTAGAGAAAGATTAAGTTCTCCGAGGGCGCTTTATCAAGGGTATTTTTTTGAGCGTTAGCCTTTCTGATTTCTGAATTGCACTTCGTTTGCCCATACCTAGTAAGTTGGTTTTATCATTCAATTTAAGAAAATTTGCTGCAATCCATGTGCGCATTTCATCAATATTTGCAGTAAGGGAGTTGAGAGAATTTAACATGCTGATGGGCTGTGAGGGGTCAAAGCAAAAATACAACCAAGTGTCATCCGCATTAAAGTGAAAGCCTAGATTGTGCTTGGCAATCACGTCGGCAAGAAGGAGAGTATAAACCGTGAACAAGTACGAAGCCTTGAGGTACCCCATATTTCAGGGGTTCCTCGGATGATCTTTGTCCATTCACATCAACACTCTGGAGTCTCCCACTGAGATAGGACCTGAACCATTGCAGAGAAGTGCCAGTGATGCCCAGGCGAGATGAGAGGCATTCAAGAAAGACTTGGTGATCGTTAGCATCAACAGCTGCCGAAGGATCGACCAATACAAGCAGAGATACTCTACCTATGTCTGCATTCCTAAGTAGGCCGTTGGACACCTGAAGCAGAACTGACTCTGTGGAGTGATTAGCTCTAAAACCAGACTGGAACTTACTAGCAAGGTTTGAAGTTTCAGTATATGAGTTCAGCTAGTCTGCCACGACTTGTTCCAGTGTCTTGGATAGGAACGGTAGAAGGGAGACTGGGTGGAAGTTGCTCAAGTTCTCTTGGTCTAGTGTCGCTTTCTTGAAAAGTGGCCTGACTACAGCTTTTTTGAAAGGTGCTGGGACATGACCTGAGGCTAATGACATATTTATGATGTTAGTTATGCACGGCAGCAGCAGATCAATGCATCGTAGAAGCAGAAAGTGGGTCCAAAGGACTTGTTGTCTTCTTTGATTGGGATATGAACTTCAGGACGAGGTCACTAGTGGCCTGCTTGAATGTAGACACTGAGGTGCTACATGGAATAGAGGGACAGCATTCCAGGGGGATGCTGCCATCTTAGGGATGGACTCCCTGATCTGGTCTATCTTCTCGACAAAGAAACGAGAGAAGCGATCTGCTAGATCGTCACACGAATCATTTGGTAAGGAGCTAATCTGGGAGCAGTTGAGAAGATGGCTGATCGTCGACATCAGCATTTCTGGATTGTGCATGTGTGATTCAACAATGTTTTTATAGAAGCTAGACTTGGCCTTTGCTAGGATTGATTGGTACGATTCACTGTAGTCCTCGTATACCTGTCGATGGACAGTTAGTCCGGATCTTTTGTATGCTTTTCCAAGCTTGTGCTTAGTAGACCTAGCTAGTTTAATGTCTGTGGTAAACCATAGGCCGTCTGGGCAAAGGCTCAGTGAGCTTAGTCAGGGGTGCAAACTCGTCGAGCATGTCAGCTAGTGTCGTGTTGTAGCAATCTACCAATAATGACAGGTCGGAAGGGGGATTGAGCAGCAGAGGCAAAACAGATATCATCTCACGGACAGCATCGATATCAAGGGCCTCGTGGCGTCGCGATTCACAGGTAATTTTATATGAGGAGGAGGGCACACACTGTAGACCAGTGGTTCTCAACCTTGCTAATGCTTCGACCCTTTAATACAATTCCTCATGTTGTGGCAACCCCCAACCATAAAATTATTGTGTGCAAAACGTGGATATGCGTGTTTTCCGATGGTCTTAGGCGACCCCTGTGAAAGGGTCGTTCGACCCCAAAGGGGTCGCGACCCACAGGTTGAGAGCTGCTGTTGTAGACTGAATGAGAATGGCTAGTGGTCTGATAAGCAGGATTTGGTATTAATTGGTGATGACCAAGTGCAGTTGTATGAGGAAATTTGGTCGAGTGAAGTTACCAAAATAAACGTTCAATTAACCCTAATGACAAAAAGACAATTTCTTGCATACAAAATCAAAATGACAGTACAAATGTTTCCTAATATTGCTCCTAACAATACCCTCCAAAATCTTCAGCCGTCTCACGATTTCTCGGTGGTAATGTAATGACCATCTCCGTGCAGTAACAAATGAACACAGATCGACAGACCAGGTGCGTAGAAACTTTGAAGGGCAGTGTATGTACATCTAAAATCGGCCAATTCTTGCTAAGGTAGAACCGAGCCAAGTTTAGCACTGTGCAGTTGATACCTAGGAGGGTCGAAAGGCACCCCAAAAAGATCCGCTGGTCAATTGCGTCAAATGCTGCGGACATATCTATGAGAACTGACAGTGAGGCCCTACTATGATTAGGACTGATCACGAGGTCATTGCTATACCACAGCAGAGCAGTTTCTGGGGAGTGGTAACCTCTAAATCCAGATTGAAACTTGGTGGCAAGATCTGATGAACTGTTACAATCATTTAGCTGCTGAGCTACCACTCACTTAAGTATCTTGGATACGAATGGCAGAATGGGAAACTTGGTTTCTTGACTCACTCACCAGTAATCTTTGTTGCCGAAACATTAACAAATTACATGGAACATGAAATCTGCACAAGATCAGATGTGCAGAAAGGAGTGACGATGGAGGTTGACAGTGAACAATCGTGAGAAAGAATGTGGTCAAGGGCAAGGAGGGCCTTTTATATAGCAGGGGGTTGACTGCTTCGAGCACCTCAAATTCTCTCAACTCACTTGCTGCGTGTATTGATGACATCCACACATGGATGGCAGCAAATTTTCTAAACTAAACGATGATAAAACTAACTTACTAGTTATGGGCAAACCCAGTGTGATTTAGAAATTGGAAAGGCTGCCGCTAAAAAATGGCTCTGTCAGCATATCTCCTGTTGAATCAGCTCGAAATCTAGGTGTCATGTTCCAAAGTGACCTCTCGTTAGACGACCACATCAGCTCCGCAGTCAAATCTGCCTACTTTCAGCTACATAACATTGCTAAAATTCGGGCTTGTTTAGATAAGGATACCACGTCCAAGTTGGTCCATGCATTTGTGACATCCCGTCTTGACTTCTGTAACTCGCTGCTTACTGTCCTACCGGCATGTGCAATCAGGTGATTACAGCTTGTGCAAAACTCCGCAGCTAGGCTTGTCTGTCGCGAGCCTCGCAGTTGCCACATCACACCACTTCTCGCCGACCTGCACTGGCTACCAGTCAAGCAACGGATCGACGGTTTTGTCACTCACTTTTAGGCCACTTCATTCTTTGGCTCCAGCCTATTTCCCAGATCTACTCCCCCACCAGGCCAAGCATCGTATCACCTGCTTTTCGGAATCCAACAGTTTACCAATACATCGTACAAACCTCAAATCCTTTGGAGACCGAGCGTTTACTTCGTATGCTCCCAAAGCCTGGAACTCCCTCCCGACTCGTGTCAGAACACCCCCAGACTTGACCACATTTAAAAAGAACCTAAAAACACACCTATTTAGGACAGCATTTAGCGGGTCCCTGTGATTCGTCCTTCATGTGCTTATGCGTGCTGACACTGTGCATGCTGCCACTAGCCACATTTGCATGCTGATCATATGCATGTCACCCCTAACCATGTTATTCATGTTGTTTATCAAGCATGATATTACTCACAATTCAATCGTGTTTCCCTTTGCAGCAAATGTAAAGCACCTAGAAAGAGATTGAGTTCTATGAGGGAGCTTTATCAAGTGCATTACTACTAGTATTATTATTATTATAGAACAAATGCAGAATACTCAGAAAGTTGAAGCACGGTACAACACAAGACTAAAAGCACTCCAAACGCCAGGCTTCAGACGGGGGGGGGGCCAGATGTCAGGCTTGACTGCACTACAAAACGACACTGACAGACGCCTTTGCTTTGCTTTGCTGCTTACGTCCCAGGCATCACAGCCATCCAAGGCCTTCAAGCGGTTCGATGTCTTGCCACCGAGGCTTGTGACGTAGTACTACAAGAGAATGAAAGCAGGGTGAAACGAGTAGCTACTTTACCCTTTTAACAATGCAGCAAAACCTCTGCTAAAAACAGCTGTCATGACAACAGCAAGCAGCCAGCTCTGCATTTTCACGTACAATAGCCAAGCTTGGCATGACCAGCCAGCACTGTACCTGAAAAGGGCTAGTGGCACGGCGGTTTATGGCGTAGCAGTGCTGCACCTGCTTGACCAGCTTGCTGATATCCTTCTCAGTCATCAGGTCATCGAACGAACAGTCTATGACCACCGAAACACGGCAAGAAGAGTCGGCCATTTTGAGTGATCGCAGTTTCTTCCGGTCGGGACCCAGAACTTCACCTCGTGCCTTTGCTGCTTTCACCCGCTCCTTTCGGCGCTCACGCTCTGCTTTCCTACAGGGCAAGGGCGATGCCAGCGATTGCACTCCAACGAGAGAGAGAGTAGCTGCTGCTTCGAGCTTGCAGGCAGTGGCCGACAGCAATGTTTCAAGGCTTGCTACAGTGCGTTGGGATACCTGCTTAATTAATGCCACCACGGGATACAGGTGGTACATCATTGCCATCACAAGACGAGCGAATAAGTAGCATATGCAAACTGAACTTAGCATGCACGCAGATTTTCCAGTGAACCTGCCATATAGAGATAAAATAGGTGGGCACACGAAGCACAAACCAAAAAGGCCGGCACATCGTCAGAATCGGTGGTCGTGGCACATTCGAGCGAAATGGCGCTTGAGGTACTTTGGATCGATGCTGCAGCTGGTCAGAATCAATCTGTTCATTGGTCGAGCAGCAAATTCACACAGGCCAGTAATCAAGGCACCGAGCTCTGTTCCCGCTCTAACAATGTAGAGACCACACAGAATGGTGTCTCGGGGGTCTTTAGGGCCTGACAAAGTAGCTGAGCTGTCTCAAAAACTGCTTAGCTTAAGGCTTGACCAGCATGCCCAGTGGTGCCCCTGCAAGGAGGGCACGATCACAGGAAAAATCCCCACAAGGCTTTCAGGATCGACCTGAAGGCACGTCTCTTCAGGAAAGCTGAGAATTCATCGAGTAGAAAAGCAACGAAAGCAACACTCAGGCATAGAGAAACAAGAAAATAGATAGCTCCAAAAAAGGAACACGATAACCAAAAACTGCTAATTGTTTAGAAAAAATAACAAAGCAACCAATTGCACTAGGCGTCTTGCTTAATAGTCGTACCAACTTATCAATCTTCTACTCTTGCTCACATGTTATCTGTTTTCCATGCCTACATGGCCTTGGTGTAGTGCAATCGATTGGTGTACTTTTTTCCAAGTCTCATTAGCAAAGGCTGAATACTTAATAATAATAATAATAATAAGTTTGATATAGCACACTCAGAGAACTCAATCTCTTCTTAGGCGCTTTACAGTTTCTGCAAAGGAAGCACGATCGAATGGTTAGTGGTGGCATGCTCAATGAACAACAAGAATTACATTAGTTAGGGGTGACATGCACAGGTTCAGCATCCAAGTTTGGTTAGTGTCAGCATGCATAAGGACGTTAAGGCTGAATCACATGGAGCCTCTAAATGCTGTGATCAACCGATACGTTTTTAGTTTCGTTTCAAATGTGGTCAAGTCAGGAGATGTCGAGCTGCAAGTCGAAAGTGAGTTACAGACTTTGGGAGCATACGAACTAAAGGCACTGTCTCCAAAGGATTTGAGCTTCGCACGAGGTATAGTAAACGGTAAGATTCCGAAAAGCGGTAGGTACGATGCTTACTGGTGGGGAGTAGATCGGATAGGTAGGCTGAAGCTAAAAAATGAAGAGACCTAAAAGCGAGTGACAGAGCCTTGAAGTCGATGGGCTGCTTGACTGGGAGCCAGTGCAGGTCGGATAGCGGTGGTGGGATGTGGCAACTGCGACGCTCACGACAGATAAGCTTAGCTGCAGAGTTATGCACGAGCTGCAAGCGCCTGATTGCACAGGGCGGCAAACCAGCAATAAGCGAATTACAGAAGTCAAGATGGAATGTCACAAATGCATGGACCAATTTAGATCCGGTACCCCTATCTAAGCAAGCCCGTTATTTTAGCACTGTTGTGTAGCTGAAAGTAGGCAGACTTGACTGTGGACTAAAGACATCGGTCTAGGGTATTCACTAGAAGCTAGACTAAAAACTGCCTCGCAACATTAACATTGACCATATTTGTAGCAATCGGCTGCCATTCACATCGCCAGATTGCACGATCCGTAAGCGGGCACGCTCGAAAGCCAGCAGACGCTGTGACATGGCAATGGCTGCGACCCAAGCAAGCAAGCAAGGAGGAATCGGGCGGCGTCGGCAGAAAAATGTTCGAAAATAATGACGACAAACCTCTTTAATTTCTTCGAAGCTTGCATTTTCTCAAGCCGACGCTGCTTCTTCAGCTGATTCTTCGACACCAGGGTCTTCGCGGTAAGTCCAGCGTTGTCCGTCCCGCGGCTGTCTTCAAGCGGTGATACTTTCCCAACTGAATCCATAGAGTTTATGCCAACATCGGAAACGAAATCTCCGTTGATTTCTTTAAGTGTAGCCTCATTTGTTTCTCGACTATCGTCCAACACAGCGTCGCACATTAGTACGGTAAAGCGAAAGCCGACCAGCCCACGCGGTAGGGCTAGTGACGTAGCGATTGCATTTTTAGGTCGATAAGCGGACAGCGATTACATTTCGTTTGCTTATCACTCGGCTTTCGGTTCGCCGGCTTCTCGTCGGTGTCCGCTGTCTAGCAACAGCAGCGTTTGCCGCGGCTTGCAAAGTTTTATAATCGAAGCTCCCTGCCTTGCGAAAGCACGGCGGCTAGTTTACCGTACCTATCTGAGCTCCTGCACTTCGACTAGCTCTCGGGAGCACCATTCCGAGCAACATGGCCAAGTCGGCTCGGAAAGTGCCTTTCGTCCAGCTCTGTCAGCTGCTGGAGAAGGTTAGCGGCAAAGGTAGTCATGCGGATAAAAAACAGCTGCTAAAGGACTTCGTCGACGGATGGCGGAGGGCGCTGCACGACCCCGGCGATCCGGTGCGTCAACGGCGCACTCTCAGCGGCCCCTTTAATTGTCAGTTTGCGTGCACTTTCGCGCCGTCGTTTGGTCTTTCTCCACAGAGCCGTGGCTCTGTGCGGAATCTGTCGGCGGCCCTTACCGCACAAGGAAAATAGCACGCTGGCCACTAGCCATCACCCTTTTTCACTTCTTTCCTGCAGTGCATTAGGACCGATTGCTCTACCCGACCGCCTCGTAGACCCATTGCTCCGCGGCGGCACGGCGAGGTTAGCGAACGGCAGACGCTATATCTGTAGCGCAACCAGGCCGCTTTGGCGTGCGGGATGCTTTTCCCGGAGAACGCACATCTGCAGATACGGAGCGCCTGTTGGCTTGCCCCTGCACGCGTACTCGAACGGGTACGAGCGAGCTTCCCATCAGCCCGTCGAAACCGCAGTGCATGCGGCGGCTGAGTTAGAGGCTAGGAGTTAGTGTGAGAGTAGGAGGTGGCCGAGCTGGGGCTCTTAGCTTTGGTCCGAGGGCTCAGCAAAGCACGCTCGTTCTGAGATTTTAGATTATATTAGATTTAAATTTAAATTTAGATTTAGATTAGAGTGTCAGCGTGAACTCTGTATTTGTTATTGAGACTTGCGAAGTTGGCCGAACTTCTCCTTTCGGCCGCCGAAGGAGAAGCGTGAAGACGGTCTAGGTCGAAAGGTCTAGGCCGAAGGCAGGCATGGAAGGGAACATCCCCTGTAGCCCAAGCAGCCGGAGGGAAATTTCACGGCAACTCTTTCCTGGTCTTCAGGAAATCGGACGCACTGGTGGTAGGCCACATGAAAGGGCTGCTCGCAGCCTGCGGTACAATGCAAACAGCCGTTTCATCCGGAGGTGTGACTGTCCAGTGGTGCTATTGCTCGCCGGCGCTGTTACTGGCAGCAACAGACCATGGAGGGCCCATGTGCATTAATCCAGTCAGTAAAGTGACAACCCAATGCACAAGTCATCCCTAAAATGCTCAGAGGGCCGTCTTCGAATGGGTACACAGCAAATGTCCGTTTCCTTTCTTGCTGAGCCCGGCCATTTTCACGGTTCTCGACAGATTACAGACTTTTCACGGTTCTCGACTGATTACAGACTTTTCGAGTCCCTGCCGGGAACTAGTTTCATCGGACTTTCTTTGGACACATGGCTAGGCATCATGGTTACGAAGTTGTTGTTATGGAAGTCGCTGCCTTTGGCTCTCCGAGGTGATTCTGCCATTACAAAATCCAGTGTTAGTTGGCCTGTAAAGTTCAGAAAGCTGTGTATTATGTGTAGCACGATTCATTTATTTGCAAGCACTAAGCTAGATTTTGACGGTGTTCAGTGCACCAGCGTTTTCAGATGGGACAACTGAGGTAAAAGAGCAACAGTAGCATTTTTTGCAGCTGTTCTAAGGAAGTGCCGTGCATGCACTCGACAGCTGCAGCTGGTGATTTGTCACCATGTGCCATAGTGTGACTGAATGAAGCTCTGCAGCTTCATAGACAAGTAGGTTTGATTTATGTCTGCGTGTTCACTTGGTTCCTTGCTCAAAGCTTACCTCAGCCATGCTGTTATGTTAGTTTGCTCACTAAAGGATCAGGTGGTCATTTTTATTGGATATTCTTATGTGCGATGCGGTATTTGAAAACGGCATGCATTCATGCACACACTTATGTGTGTGTGTGTGTGTGTGTGTGTGTGTGTGTGTGTGTGTGTGTGTGTGTGTGTGTGTGCAGGCAGGTGGCACGCCTTGCCTTTAGGAGGTGGCAGCACGAGTCTTTGCTCTTAATCGCTTAATAGGAGCTGGCAGCTGCTCGCTTGTTGTCACCCGTTCGTCCACGGTCGTCTGTCCATGCGAAAATGCTCGCTGCCTGCTTGGCATTGAAATGTGACTGCCTGGAATGTTGCTTGTCAAGTGGTCAAGGGTATGCACATAGTGTTTTTACTTCCACCGACATATGCCTCTGCTAAGGTTGAGCGCCATTGTAATGTGTTCAGCACTGGTTCGTTTCCAGCGAAGGGCTCACGGCTTGCCTTTGTTTTACTAGGACGACACGTTCTATCCTATACTGAGATGTATGCTGCCTCACCTCGAGAAGGTCTCGTATGGTATCAAAGAGGTGCGTGCGCAGTGAGCCGCTGCTTAGCCACTGCGCACGGGTGTTGCTCCTACTTACGACTCTGCCTCCAGGTGCTCTACAGGGCTAATGCATGCTTCGTTTGTGTGCCTTAGTTTACCTTAGGACGAATGTACGTAGAAGTCCTCGGCCTGGGCAAGGGCAGCGAAGCTGCAAATGCTCTAATGGAGTTCAAGAAACCCAAGAGAGGAGGTCTCACGAAGAATCGGGTGAGCAAGCAGCGTATTTGCCTGTGCCTAGGTGCAATGCTTGCTCGACTTCCGGATTTATGTATACATAAACGAGTATATGTGTGTGTGTGTGTGTGTGTGTGTGTGTGTGTGTGTGTGTGTGTGTGTGTGTGTGCGTGCGTCTGTGTGTGTGTCTGTGTGTGTGCGTCTGTGTGTGTGCGTGCATGCGTGCGTGCGTGTATACATGTGTGTGCGTGTATCACTCAGTTGCAAATAATCCTATCGATATGTGCACAGCTGCAGTAGCTGCCACTCCGGTCATGTAATAAGAGGATGTTTTATGCTGAAAGGCATACCAAAGTGTATATAGCTAGCAAAAATATGTATATATTGACAACCCACAAAAACGTATATAGTTTGCTATTGGCATGTATACCGGCTTAGTTCTTTAGCACCTCTCTTATCTTATCTCCAGGCATAGAGACTTGTTGTTTTCTCTGCTGATACATTCCACATGCAGTCGTACCTCGTTTATAGTTGTTAAAGGGGAATGTCAGGAAATTACTCATAAAACATTGTCTGACGATCGAATATGTGTTTATGGTACCTTTCGAAAGACAAATATGTTAGAACTGGGATCGGAAGTTCTGACGACTTCCACGTGAAAGAAAAAATGATTTTGTAAGCCACGTTTAACCGTATGTAAACCGGAAGCAACAAATCTACAAGTAAACAATATACCGATCTCTGCATCATATGCGACTTGAATCCCAACTTGTCGAACGTTGGTATATCTCGATACATATTTGAAGCTTGTTGAAGTGCATTCTTGTGACTTTTATACAGCTTCATTTCAGGGTCGTTTGGTGCCTTGTAAATTCCGCAACTCGGCTAATACTTCACATGTCGGAGTGAAATTTGAAATGCAACCTCAGCTCTGCTTGTTTCAAACTAGGCAAGAAAAAATTCTGATTTCGGCCGGAGACATTTTGCTGTATACATCATCAAACGTTCTGGAGCTTTATTTTCTGTAATCGTGGACATATAGAGCAAAATGTATCCTTGTTTACTCACATTTCAATGCAACACTTCACATTTTTCCACGAGGTTGGTACTAATGTCATTAATCAGTTTAGTAAGCTTGTGAATTCTAAAATTGTGTCTGCACTCATCAACTCCTGCAAGAGAACCAATAACCAAGGATTAATGACAGGCACGGTATCGAGCATGCAAAAGCAGTTACATGCCATGCTTAGGCCGGCAAATTTTCCCATAAATTTCCCATAATTTTTAAAATTTCCCATAATTTGTAAGTTGGTTTTGTTGTCATTCAAATTCAGATAGTTTGCTACCTTTCATTGTAATGGGAATTTCAGGAATGTATGCTGTTGGGGAGCTGAGAGAGTTTGAAATGCTGGACAGCAGAGAGTGATCCAACAATAAGTACAGTGTCGTATCGGTTAGAAAGAAAGCCTAGATTGTGCTTAGCGATTGCATTCGCAAGAGGAAGAGTATGACCTGTGAACAGGAGGGAACCTAAACTGAATTCCTGGGCACTCCATACGTCAAAGGCCGACTAGATAATCGTTTTCCATTGACATCTAATCTCTGAGTCCTTAATACTCATAACAAATAATAATACATTAGTATAGCACCCTGAGAGAATCAAATCTCTTTCTAGGTTGGCACTTTACTTATGCTTTACCTTAAGCAACAAACGTTCTCAAATTGAATGGCGATAAAATTACTTACTAGTTACTCAGAAATTGGAAAACCTAACCACTCTGCCAGCGTATCTTCTGTAGCATCTGTACGAAATCTGGGTGTCCTGGTCCAAGGTGACCTTTCATTGGATAACCCCATCAACCTCAATGTCAAGTCTGCCTACTTTCAGCTGCACATTATTGCAAAAATTCGGACTTGCTTAGAGTGAGACCGCATTCAAGCTGGTCCATGCATTTGTGACATCTCGTGTACACTTCTGTGACACTGTGACCACTGTGACACTTCTTGCTGGTCTTCAGGTCTATGTGATAAGGCACTACAGTTGGTGTGCAACTCGGCAGCTGATGCACAACTCAGCTATGGTGGTGCTTTTGACTGACGAAGTGGGTGGAGGGCCCGCCCAGCCTATGCATACGCATGTTCTCCTGGGGCCCCGTTGAGCTAACGATGAATTGTGGCACCCGGCTCCAGTCTGTCAACAGCCGCCAAGCTACGGTGGGTGCTTCAGGCTTTCTGTCCGTGTGCACTGCCGCTGTCAGGGGAGGAGTGGGTAGCTAGGGCAACTGGGTTGGGCATGCCCCCCCCAACGCAAGACTCACCAAGGCACGGTGGTCAGTCTTTCTCCCTTATGAAATCTTTGCTCGTTGTGGAGGGCTGGCGGAGGGTTTGCTCAGTTGTGGAGTGTCTACTCGAACGTTCTGGGAGCCTGGCACATTACTCCTCTCACCATCTCAGAGAGGCTGCTGTTGTCATGCACTCATCATTTTGAAATGATGCAGGGTGGTCTCTAACTTTTCTTGCCGTTGGTTTTCGACTCCTGTATTTTGAAATATTCAGGTCTTAATGTCCATGCGAGATTGGGAGGGCGAATTATGTATGCGATATGCCACTATCTACTAAATGTTGGCTGTGATGGGCATAATTAATGATTTCAGATTGTACTGCAGTTTCTTGGCAAAATTACACTGCATTCTGCTAGGTGAGGAGATAGTGCATAGCTATTGGGGCAATTCTTGTGCAGTCCATTTCCCCAAGGATGTGCACGCAGAATGCATTGAAACTTAGTTGATGCACCCTATACACAGTGTCATATGCAATCGTTATGTGAATGCAGCCGATTTCTAGTGGATTGTAGATTTGGCCCAATCCAGCCGTACAGCAATACACTTTTGGCACTAAAAAGTACAGTTGCCCCTGATATGCTGTCATTCTTTAAGCTCGGTTCTTGGTGGTGCAGGTATGACAAGTCTGTGTCCAAGTTCTTGTACAGATTCGTGTGTGACAAAGCGATGCCGTTGGCCCCGGGCGTTGCCTGCCTTACTTTTATCTGAACTTTTTGCGATATTGCATGTCTGCATTCTGCCTTTGAGCTGTTGAATGCCATTTTTTTTCAGGGTTTGGGAGATTTCGCAGAGAGTGCCTATTTTGTTCTCAAAGACCGATGTGGCACAAAGGTGGAGCTTTCGGTCAGTGATGTTGTTAGCAAGCTTGACGAGATTGCTACCGGCAATAGTGCTGGTGATAAAGATGTCGTCAAGCGTAATCTCGAATATCTCATTCGGCACATGACTGGCTTGGAGAACAAGTGGTTCATACGCATCCTTCTCAAAGAAATGAAGCTCGGTGTCGGCCAGGATACCGTGTTGAGCTGTGTTCACTTGGATGCCCCTGCCCAATTCAATGTCAATACCAACCTGGAGGAGGTACTTGTCGTTTCCTGAGATGACTGTGCCTCGCTGCTTGCGATCGACATGCTGTGACGATTATTGGTAGGGTGGCACGTTTCCCTCTGCAGATATAATAGGTTCATGCTTGTGCAGATGCTCGATTTAGCCTCCCATCAAAGTGCGATCCCACTGGGCTGGGTCAGTGCACTGGCAGATCCAACGAAGAGGCTGCTGCAGGGCTTTAGCAAGAGTTTTGCACGAGCAGCAGCGCGTTGTTCCAAGTATGAAGTAGAGGTAGCCGCGGTCTCTGCATCTCTCGAAAGCAGCGTGACCAGCTCTCAGCCACATCATTGTTAGACTGCACAAATGTGGTGAAAAGCTGCTGGGATGTTTGACAGTTGGTATGTCTGGTGGCAGGGCACATTCATGAGAGGTTGTAAGGTAGGATGTTTCCTCCTTGGTGGCACTAGTACATCGTTCAGGCTTCCTTAGCTAGTTCGTGCACCCATTAAGTGTTTGGGGTGGTCCATTCCTGGTTGCATTGCCTTAATGCAGACTCCTGTCTATGCTTCTGTGCATTTTGCCATTCTTTCTTTGCTCGGCTTTGCTGGGCTAATTTGTTGATGCGATTTTTAATTATTCGCTTTTTTGGACTCCACGTTTATGCATTCTTTTTCACTAGCTTCTGAAATTCGTTCCTTTATGTCCTGGAATGATCTAAATACAATAATGCGAATGATTAGAGCAGGCATACATGTGCTGAATAGGAGCCTCGGATATTTTTTTGGCGTTCAACCTCCGTGTTAATCGGCCACCTTAGTGGAAAGCAGAGTCTCAATGGCTCTGTTTTCCTGACTGCTGTGTTATTAGCTGGTGGTATAGGGAGTTGCTAAATTCCTTTGGCCAACTTCCCGTAACGAGTCGGATCATCGTTGTGGTGGATCATCGGTGGAGTGAGTGGATGCACAAGAGAAGTTATGGTAGATTTCGCCAGTTTGAGACACAGCAAAAATCGTAAGCTGTACTTGTCATGCGAGCTCCGCATTCAGGAGGCTGCATATCACAGGTTCTGTTTGAGGCTCAAGGCTGCGCAATTTTTCTGAGTCACGAAAGCATTGCACCCATTGCCACTGTAGATGAATACATCTTTCACGTTATTTGCTTTATTCGCCAGATGCAGCTCATTGATGCTACTCGACAATTTAAGCGAGAGTGGTCTCACCACTCAGCTAAAGTTTATTAAAATTACAGGATATCCCATATGCATAAGTTAAACGAGTGCTTTTCAGTCGATGTTTGGACTATGTGTGGTTTTGAAAATAGTGACTGCTTTTATAGTTGCCCATTTCTCATCCGACATATATTAGTCCTCCATTTGAAGCATATCTTGTTCATGTTTGTTTTGAGTTAGACACCCATTATACTCGTGTGTATTAGTACAACAACACGATCAGCAAAGTCGCTTATGACTTTAGTTGCATCCCCAGTAACTTGCCAATAGGTGCTTGATGCTTGCTCACTACAGGCCAGTTTCTGTTTAGGGATAGTCCCATAATCTGGAGGAAGGTGGATAATGCAACTTGACCACGTTGAAAAAGAAATTAAAGCGCACCTATTTATTACAGCATTTAGTGGGTCCTTGTGATTCGTTCTTTATGTGCTTATGCATGCTGACATTGTGCATGCTGCCACTAACCATACTTGCATGCTGACCCAGTGCATGCCACCCCTAACCATGTTGTGCTTGTTGTCGTGGAGCATGCTACCACTAACCATTTGATCGTGCTTCCTTTGCAGCAATTGTAAAGCACCTAGAAAGAGATTGAGTTCTCTGAGGGCGCTTTTTCGAATGTATTATTATTCAAATTATTTTTAAAACGTTGCAAAGTCAGCTAGTGTATTCTCCCTGCAATTAAAGAAAGGTGGTCAGAATGCTGTCTCGAAACTTCCCTGTCCTTGAAATATGTACTCCTAGCACGTCTTTCACCAATAAAGGCAGATTCAACCAAAACCACGGTAACTCAGTTGTCACGCAAAGAAATTTTGGATGCACACGGTAGCATTCTGGTTTTGGTTAATGGCAATAGTTTTGCCATACATAAATGCCCTGTGTATGCCACTCTACATGTTTGGCTGCTACCTTTCTCTTGCTGTCATTTCCCAGAGGTTCTTAGGTTTGAAATCTGCAAAAAAATACTAGCTGATTTAACAGCTTCTTTTGTATAGCAGCAGAAGAGCCCTTATGGATATCACCACCGCTTGCAGCGGCAATAAAGGATCGCCCGCTGCAGGATTCGAACCCACGATTTCAATTGTTTGCATTACCACTCTTTCTTTTGTTCACACTTGTGCTGCTGCTGTGACTTGTGCTTCTCCTTAATTCGATCCACTCAGAAGTGAGCTTTTGAATTTTTTGCTGACAACGACTCTCAAACATTGTGGGATTCTGGCACGACAGTGTTCCACTTGTTACACAAGGTCTGAATGTTATATGTGCTGTTCACGTCAGGTGTATTCTTCCCGTGTTTCTTCTCTCCGATGATAAGCTTGGATTTCTATTAGGGTACACAGCATTTTCGTCTTTTTCCCCACGTCTCGTGGCTGTGCATGTAGCAGGTGCTTTTGTAACGTAATGACAGCTGTAATGTAATATCTATTACTCCACAAAACCACAAGGACTGCGGGCTGCCGTAAGATGATGCATGTAAAAACAACTGTTAGTTTGCCATTAAAAAAATTTAATTGCTGTGTTACAAGCAAATTGATTCAGCCAAGGATTGGCAAGAGGGCGAAGCGCCTAGGAAAAGATTGAGTTCTCTGAGGGCACTTTATCAAGTGCTTTATTATTATTATTATTATTATTATTATTACTGGGCTGTAGCTCCCCCATGCCGATCATTGGCACACCCCCAGTCTTCTCAGTGACGGCTTAGCATAAGCAAGATCAAGGTTCAGCCACCTAAGAAACTTCTGGCTGTGCATATGTGTGTGTGTGACTGTTGGTGGTTGCCTTCTCGATGATACTGATGTGTTTCTGACCTTCTGCATTGATAGCAATAATAATAATAATAATTGCGTTTGCTGTTGTTTTTTGCATAACTTAAACCCACGACCTGGGTCGTGAAGTATGAGCACTTTACACTTTGACCACGATCCAAGGGCCAAGGTATCATGCTGTACATTGACTAGCTTTAAAACTTTGGAAAAATATTAGTACATATACATGTACACAATATATATATATATATATATATATATATATATATAATGCACTTGATAAAGCGCCCTCAGAGAACTTAATCTCTTTCTAGGCGCTTTACATTTGCTGCAAAGGGAAGTGCAATTGAATGGTAAGTAAAATCATGCTTGAAAAACAAACAAAATGAATAACATGGTTAGGGGTTACATGCACAGGGTCAGCATGCAAATGTGGTTAGTGGCAGCATGCACAGTGTCAGCATGCATAAGCACATCAAGGACGAATCACAGGGACCCACTATATGCTGTCATAAATAGGTGTGTTTTTAAGTTTCTTTTAAATGTGGTCAGGTCAGGGGATGTTCTGACGCAGGTCGGGAGGGAGTTCCAGGCTTTGGGAGCATACGAACTAAATGCACGGTCTCCAAAGGATTTAAGGTTTGTATGAGGTATTTCTAGACTGTTGGATTCCGAAAAGCGGGTGGTACGACGGGTGGCTTGGCCTGATGGGGGAGTATGTCGGAGAGATAGGCTGGAGCCATAGAATGAAGGGACCTAAAAGTGAGCGACAAAACCTTGAAGTCAATCCGTTGCTTGACTGGTAGCCAGTGCAGGTCGGCGAGAAGTGGAGTAATGTGGCAACTGCGATGCTCACGACAGACAAGCCTAGCTGCAGAGTTTTGCACCAGCTGCAATCGCCTGATCGCACATGCTGGTAGGCCAGTAAGCAGTGAGTTGCAGAAGTTGAGACGGGATGTCACGAATGCATGGGCCAACTTGGACGTGGTATCCTTATCTAAACAATATATACATTATATATATACAAATATATATATATACATATATATAAACGCAGATTTAAACAGTGCATGTTTGCTGTAAATGAGTGGTTTCACCTCAGCATTCTTAGCAACACGTGAATTGCAGGACGTGCATGTGTGGCCTTGTATTTATTGTGAGTGCAAGTAGAGCAGCAATTTTTAAAATACAGAGCTACCTGAGGCCATCTGTCGTGAGGCTGAACGGCAATACAAGGATTCTGGCTCGAATGATAACGATCTTGTAACCTTGGAGTTCCAGTTCCAAAGCTCTACCGATTGAGCTATTGTGCCTCTTATCCTTCGAGGCTCAGTAGTTGTTGTGCTATAAAGCCTTGGCTTTCCATTTCTACGAACGTGCTCAAGTGGAATGTCGATATACTGAGTGAAATGATTGTCTGTGTCTACAGTTGCAAGTTGAGTGCCAAGCTGCAACCGTTACTTTAACTACGCTCGGCTACCTCAGGGCATATTGGCTCCACGACTTAAGCAGTTTGAGGCATCGGAACCCAGCGTGCAGTCCACAGTAGCATCCTTGGCAATTTGTGGTGTATTCCTGTACTTTTCTGGACCCGTGTAAGTAGTGCAGTGGATAAGTGCTCATTCATCACCGACGGAAGCAGGCGTTATGGTTGCAGCTTGGCTAAATGCTCATTCATCACCGACGGAAGCAGGCATTATGGTTGCAGCTTGGCGTGCAGTTTGCAATGATAAACATATGCACACACACATTGATCCCACGAAGTACACAGGGATTAAGCTCTAGCGTGTAGGCAGAAACTTAAAGCCCCGTGTTAAGCATCGAACGAAAAGTAGTTTCGAAAGCCCAGTCGGCAGAGCACTTGACCTGCCACTCAGAGTTTGCGGGATCGGTCTCCGCTGGAGGGGAAAATTCATTTATTGAGTGTGCAGTCTCACTGCAGCCGGCCTCCGGTTGCTCTGTATTTTGAAATACAATCACTGTATTTACTGTGTATTTAGCTTCTTTGAATGTAAAGGCTTCAGTAGTTGCCCGAGACTCCTTGAGAATTCTGACCCAACAGCCCGAGAGACTTAGGAGCACTAAATAAAATGTACAAGATGGTGAGTTTGGCTAGAAGCCTAAAATAGGCAGCCATTTACACTGTATGTAAGGTGGACACGTCGACAAAATAGCCCAGGGCAAAACAGCCCTGACAAGACAGCACCCTCAAATAAGCCCCGACAAAATAACTCAATAATCTAATTCCTACTGAAGAGCCCCATCAAAACCGCCCAATATTGATCTTAAAAAACCAGTCAGTTGATGAAGTCAGTCGGTTGATAAACTCAATCAGCCGACGGACTATATTAGTTTGCGAAACCAGTCGTCACGTTGTAGAATGGGTCGGGTTAATATAGTGGTCATGTTTACGGTTTTAAATTAAATAAATAAATTTATGAAAGTTTCATTTAAAAATAGTACGGAAAAATTATATTTTTAGAAAGGAAAAGGGTTGCTTAGAAATTATGAATTTCGTTACCAAAAGGCCGGAGTAGGTTCTGCCAGAAATAATTTGTGAAGGTGTTTAGAGACCAACTGTCGAGGAAGGTTGCAAGTATTTGTCGACGATGCATTTATAAATAATCACAGAACACAGTCATCCTTCCAACCTTGCAAAGAATGAAGCCGCCAAGTCAGTAGTAGAGATACGAAGAGGTGCTGCTGAAGGTACGGAAAAATCTCGCGAGACAATTGAGCACAGTTCTGGAGGTCATTCACTTGAAGCAAGCAGCAAGGTGATTCTTAGCATACATAGTATCTCAAGAGGCAATCTAACGAGCACGGAAGAAAACCCTGCTGCCGTATCCAAATTCGACGACCGCCGAAGAAATTTCCGTCCCTTACGCTCTTAAAATTACGATGAGAAATACGAATCCTTTCTTTAGAATTCTGGGGATGACTTCAATCGAATCAGTATGTTTGGAACAGAAGAGAATTTGGATATTTTAGAGCATAATCGTCATTGGTTCATAGACTGTACATTGAAATAGCCTCCAGAGATTTTCTTTCCATGTCTTCATCGTTTAGGGGCTGATCGATAGATTAGCTGCTACATTGGTCTGCGTCCTTCTAAAAGATAAGAATGAGGCGCCCTACGTTCGAGTTTCCATATGGTTCGGAAGTTCAACCAACACTGAACCTGCTAAGTATGTTCTCCGACTTAGAAAAAGTCAGTCAGAATAGTATGAGGCAGGTTTGTCCAGCAGTACAACTAGTCGGACGCCTTTTCCATCTTGGCCTATGCTTATGGAAGTAAGTACAAATGCTTCATTTAGCAGTTCTCTATTGTGACGGTGAAATCTCCTGTTCATGTGACTGGATGATGTAGGCGTTCAGTTTCGTTCCAAGTGCTGACGTCACATATGCATTTGAAATGTTGGTGGAAAGTTGTCCGATGGAAGCCAACCCAGTCCTCGGCTAGTGGGAAGTTAACTACTTTGGCCGACAAAGATGGAAACGCGAAGCAGCACCCCTCTTCGCCGTCCATTTTTTGTATGTCCGTGAACGCGTTACAGATGGTCACCTCAAACGAATAATTCAGTGGAAGCATGTCATCGCAGTTTCCAACGAACCATCGGTTATCATCCACAGTCTTCAAACTCATTTAACAGTTCCGAGAATAACAAGATAAAGTGGAGATTGACTTTGCCCACATCCAGGCTGGCAAGCAAGAGCCAGCTGCATCGAAGGGGAAATACATGCAGCTTAACTCTCCCTACTCATGTTTCGACTTAGGACGACACACGTGTCTATTATATCTTTGTGGAAACGCCTACAATTTGACAATTTAAGTGACTGTGAAAAGCTTAGGGTTGTTTGGATAACTCGGAAATATATTTTAAGTAGTACACTTCCAGGTTATTTTGAATTCAGTACTTTAGAGCACGAATATTTTCATTATTCTAACTGCAAGTGAACCTGTAATAAGTGTTGCATAGATACACTTTTAAAAGAAAAAGAATTAGTAATTAGTGTTAATTAGTTTTAATCAAACTGTCTGCAACGTTTCTAAAATATAAGTTCTTTGCTTTTTATAAAATGAAAAATAAAATGAATACTGGCATAAAGTATATTATTTACTTTCAGGATATTTAGATTGACGGAAGTGGTTAAAAGGTGCCTATTTTTGGGCTATTTTGTGGGTAGGCTATTTTTTGGAGCTGTTTTGTCATGGGCTATGTTGCCTGGTCAGCCGTAGACTTATAGAACATACCTTAATAATCGGTCCCATATCTGTGTGGACCAATCAGTTAAGGCTAATCGTCAAACATATGTTTTCGTTGTCGCCATATTAAGTTACTGCTGGTCTTAATTTATTGCTGTATTGACTTTTAGTTATGTCGCCTGCTCCGTGACCCGAACAAGCGGTTGTACGAGGTCGAAGTAAGACTTTTTGCACCGATGAAGCCAATGCTGGGCAAACAGGCTGTGCCGACAGAGGTATGTGCTCTGGCAGCCAAGCCCACCGACCTGTAGGCACTGTGCTACTATCAACTGTCACATTCTTACATACTGCTTGCGTGATCCAATTTGATATTTGCCATAAATTATATGACGCTGTTGTATTGCGAATATTAACACTACTGATGCTGCTGCTCGTACTGCTACTTCTTCTTTGTCTTTTTCTTCATCTGCAGCTGCTAATCAGAATAAGATTTGTGTTAAGCCCTAAGAGAACGAAATCTCTTTCTGGGCAGTTTAAATATGCTGAAAAGGAGGTGCTGTATATCAACTGGTGTGTGATGACATTGCCCCTGGGTCTTAGCCTTGGTGTAAGGAGCTCGCCCTTAACAACCCAGGTCGCGAGTTTCACATCTTGCACGATCACGTCCTGGCAATCCTTTATTTTCTACTGTAAGTAATGGAAAAAGCAGTTTAGGTTCTTCTGCCGATACATAAATGAGGATGTTGAATGAGCTCACCTTAACATGCACAGTGTCTGCATGCATGGACACAAAGGACAATTCAATTTAGGCAGAGCAAATGCTTTGAGGGACAGGATGATTTTTAGCTTCTTTATTATTGACATCAAATCAGGGGATGCCATACCATTAGTCGGTAGTGAAATTCATTTATCGGTAAAAGAAGACTACTAGTCCTGTAGACCCTATTCCCACTGCCCTACTTCTACGATCCAGTTAGATCTGCTACTGCCATGCATAACTAGCATAATAAATATGTCATTAGCCTCAGGTCATGTCCCTGCATCTTTTAAAATGGCTGTAGTTTGGCCACTAATCAGGTAAGCGAAACTAGACCAAGGAAACTTGAGCAACCTCTGCTTAGTCTCCTTTCTACCGTTCCTATCAAAGACACTGGAACAAGTCGTGGCAGATCAGCTGAACTCTTCTATTGAAACTTTAAACCTAGCAAGTAAGTTCCAGTCTGCTTTTAGAGCTTGTCACTTTATAGAGTCAGCATTGCTTCGGATTTATAATGCTTTGATCAGGAATGTAGTCTTAGATAAATTCTGTCTGCTGGTTTTCCTTGACCTTTCGGCTGCGTTTGATGCTATTGATCGCAAAGTAAGTCCTTCTAGAGCCCCTCTCATCTCACCCGGGCATCACTAGCACTGCACTGCAATGGTTTAGGTCCTATCTCAGTGGGAGACTCTAGGGAATAGATGTGAATGAAGTAAGATTGTCCGAAAAACCACTCTGACTCTGAAGTATGGGATACCTCAGGGCTCTGTGGTTGGTCTGCTTCTTTTTGCGGTATATACTCTCCCTCTTGCCGGTATGATCGCCAAGCACGATCTAGGCTTTCATTTCTATGCGGATGACACTCAGTTGTACGTTTGCTGATCCCTTTGATGATCCCTCCCAGTCCCTGCAGCACGTCAAATTCTCTCAACTCCCTTGCTGCATGTATTGCTGACACCATAACATGGATGGCAGCAAACTTTCACAAATTGAATGACAATAAAACCAACTTAATAGCTATGGGCAAACCAAGTGGGCAACTCAAATAATTGGAAAGACTAACACTCAAAATAGGCTCTCCCAGCATATCTTCTGTTGCATCTGCACGAAATCTAGGTGTCCTCTTTCAAAATGACCTTGCACTTGACGACCACATTAGTTCCACAGTCAAGTCTGCTTACTTTCAGCTACATAACAGTGCTACAATTTGGGCTTGTTTAGGCAGGGATACTGCATCCAAATTGGTTAATGCATGTGTGACACCCCGTCTCGACTTTTGAAACTCGCCAGTTGCTGGTCTACCAGCCTCACAATCAAGTACTTACAGCTCGTGCGCAACTCTGCAGCTAGGCTTGTCTGTCGTGAGCATCGCAGTTGCCACATCACACCACGTCTCGCCGACCTGCACTGGCTACCAGTCAAGCAGCTTATCGACTTCAAGGTTCTGTTTCTCACTTTTAGATCCCTTGATTCTTTGGCTCCCGCCTACCTGCCAGATCTGCTCCCTCACCAGGCCAAGCAAAGTAGCACTTGCTTTTCGGAATCTAATCATTTACCTACACCTCGTAGGAACCTCAAATCCTTTGGAGACCACAGCTGTTGTTTGCAAGCTCCCAAAGCCTTGAACTCAAATCCGACTGGCATACGACTTCCCCTAACTTGACGACATTTAAAAGAAGCTAAAAACAAACCTGTTTATCACAGCTTTCAGTGGGTCCTTGTGTTTTGTCCTTTGTGTGCTTATGCATGCTGACACAGTGCACACTATCACTAACCATATTTGCATGCCGACTCTGTGCATGTCACCTCTAGCCGTGGAAAGTGCCTATAAAAGATTGAGTTCTCTTAGGGTGTTATACAAGTGTATCATCATTATTATTATTAGTGAATTCCAGGCTTTGGGAGCATACAGCCTGAACGCACGGTCTCCAAAGGATTTGAGGTTGGTTAGTGGCAATGACATGAGTCGGAAGAGGGTGCCATAGGATGCAAATCCTGACCTGGAAGTATTTCGGAATAGCAGGCTGGAGCCAAAGAATCAAGGGACCTACAAGTGAGTGACAGAACCTTGAAGTCGATGCGTTGCTTGACTGGGAGCCAGTGCAGGTCGGGGACAAGTGGTGTGATGTGGCAATTTTTACGTTCATGACAGACAAGCCTAGCTGTCGATTTTTGCATATAACTGTAAGTTTGTTTGTGCATGGGCTGGAAGACCTAAAAGTAGCGAGTTACAGAAGTTTAGACATTATGTCACAAATGTAGAGATCAGCTTGACTTTTGTATTCTTGTATAAGCAGACACGAATTTTTGCCTTGTTTGCTAGATGAAAGGAGGCTGACTTGACCGTGACTTGACTGTGGAGCGTATCTCATCATCTAGTGAAAGGTTACCATGGAACAGGACAAGCAGATGTCGAGTAATGCTGCAGGAGATCTGCTTGCCGAGCCTATTTTGAGCAAGTTCTAGACTTTCAGATATCTTAGTAACACTGGGTTTGGTCATAACTAGTATTTGTTTTACTGTCTTTAAATATTTTGAGAACATTTGCTCTCATCCAAGTGCAAATGTCAACGATACATGCTGCAAGGAATAACATGGTCACCCAAGCACATCCAAAATAGACAATGCAGTCGTTTAAAAGCTGTTGCTACCTGCACACTGTGCAAGCTACCACTATGTTTTACATGTTGACACTGTGCACATGACCTCTAACCATGTCATACATGTCGACATTGTGCATGCTACCACTAATCATTCGACCATGCTTTCTTTACAGCATATGTCAAGTGCCTGGAAAGACATCAAGTTCTCTAAGGGCGCTATGCAAATGTATTATTGTTATCAATGTTGACTTTTGGTTACCTATACTCCCCGATGCCGCTTAGGCTTTGAGTATGCTATTGAAACCTTTCAACATTAGCACCCAGTCATTCTGGCTATTGGGAGTTGCAAACGGCAATACATACATACATGCATTCTTTGTACCGGGCAGTCGTGCTTGGTAGATCTGTAATGCTACATACGTGCATTCTTTGTACCGGGCAGTCGTGCTTGGTAGATCTGTAATGCTGTTTGAATTGCAACAAGAGTATCCGCGTGAGCAAGGGCCCTCATGATGCATTTGCACACGCTCTCCTTTGCTGGCGGTGCTTCGACGAGGCTGATCGACCAGGTGCTCGCCCACTCTGCCATTCCTAAGAGCTCTGCAAAGAGCTTTCTTTTCACCAGTACCGACGTAGCCGTCCGGCTTGGGTTTAAATCGTGGTAGATCATGGGAAGGACGCATTGCGTGGACATGCTAGCGACTTTTGCCAAGAGATCGTGCCTTCGACCGTAAGCAGTGCGAGTGCTCCAGAGAGCTGGCTGCTCCTTAAATGAGAACTGGGCAGAGTAAGCAGTCATAAATACATGCAAATGCACTGCTAGGACCATACACAGTGTATTCTTTATTCAGAGTTCTGGTTTGACTTGCTTGTCGAATCCAGGCCTTCGTCTTGATCAATGGATACAGAGCAAAGTTCTTATCCTTACCCACAAGGCCCACCACGGCTTCACTAATCCATACCTAGCTGAACCGCTGCACCAGTTCTAGCCTCATCGTGCCCTCAGGTCCTGTCCTAGACTATGGAACTCGCTCCCACGACTCTTGTGCCAACATCCTCTCCAGCGGTCCGGGGCTGCTACTCACTACCTCAACTGCTCTCCTGATTCTCCTATGTTTCCCACTTTCTCTTTGTTGCATGACATTAAGTCTGTTGTCTACCAAATGTGCACCGAAGGCCGCTTAGCATGTGAGTGTGCTAAACAAAACTCTCATGCATAATAGTCTTTGTCGCTTTGTGGAGTTACAGACAGAGATACAAATAAAAGCAAAACAAAATCTTCGAATGCAAGCACTTGAAAACAAGTCGCCCAGATCCCACTCCACTGATACTAGCAGATTTCCTGTTTCGTTTTCTCCTGGCAAATTTGCATGCTTGGCCTGGCATTGGAGGAAGATCCATTTGGCTGATACCTCGTCTAGCTGCCGATTTAACTGATCACTCATGTTTCTTTTGGAGTGCTCGCTGGCTGGCAAATTAGTAGGACGGTCTGCTCCTGAAAGACACACTATACTTCATAGAGCAATGCCGATAATTGAATGCTTCCTTAGTCCACCGCTGCTGCTCGTCTTCCCATTTCAAATTTATGCTGGCTTATATATGTAAACATTACTTTTTTCGGTGGTGTGTTTGTTAATGCAGACATTTACCTAAGCGTGGTCCAGACGCTTGCTCAACTTAATGTAACCATGAGCCCTGCTAAAGTCAATAAACCAAATGAGCAGGCTGCTGCAATAGCAAACCAAAATGGATCCGCAGTATCACATTTGCCATTTGTAAATGCATATCTATATACTGTCTGAATGCATGGGATTAGTACCATATGCAGTACTTTAGGCTGTGACGACTCGATTGTAATATTAATTGCATCAAAATTCTTCTCATCGCTAGGTCAAGTATGTTCTTCTCTAGTGTTGTCATCCTTAATAAAAACCCTTAGCAAACGTTATTCTTGTGTACTTGAGCGTGTAGAGATTGTAGATGTTTTACTCTTCGTTTCACTTTGTGAATGGCATGCTAGTCTTTCGAGTGAATGCGAACGCATTGATATGTTATATGATGCAATGTTGCTGACAACTTTAAAGGTCAAGTAATTGCACCTGGATTGTTTAACTTTAAGGATCTTTTTTGCTAAAGTTGGACTTGCTGATGCAAATCTTGCTCAGAAACAAACTGTTTTATGTATTTACAGATTCAATCCACGCTTGGAAACAAGCCGTTTTATGTAGAAACCAAGTATGACGGAGAGCGTATGCAACTGCACAAAAAAGGCACCGAGTACAAATACTTCTCACGCAAGTAAGCATTCAGTCTTATGCATGTTAACGATCCCATGTTGATTCCTATCATGTTGCCTCTTAATTTTGAGGTGTTACACTGAAATGCGCTCAACTTTCTTGGTGTAGTATTGGTGTAGACGGACATCACCTGCCGATAATCAAGTTATGTCGCCTGCTGTCTGTATTAGCACGGCACTTTTGGGATTTTGGTCCTTTAAAAATTTTCCTGTATTGAATTTTTGTTGCCTTGCAGCATCTGACATTGTTTAGGTGTTGACTCCGTGGCTTTCTTTGTATTTGCATGTCAGACATTAGCCTGCACTAACTCTACATCGGTTGCTTTCATTGAAAAGTTCTGGCTGCAGAGGGCTTCCTTGCCACACATTCGCTGAGCATCTTTCTGATTGGTCTTATTGCTTGCATACAATGAAGGTTGGTTGATGTGCCATCACGGTGAATGGTATTTCTAAAATATGGTCTACTCTTTCCTACTTTCCTTCTTTGCTTATAATTTTACCGAAAATGTCGGCTACTGAGACAGGCCGAACGCCCTGCCTCAGCCTACCACCGATATTGCGATATAGTCGGTCTATGGGGCTTCAATCAGACGAATGACTATGCCATTGCATCAGCACCTTTCACAGATCTGTCGTAAGGTACTTTAGTGGTCTGTGAGTGTGCTTAGGTTTGTTATCTTGCTTGTAAATACAAAGAGCCTCATGCAAACTAATTGAGATTTGAAATCCAACTTGCTTAAATAACAACATCTTGAGTAAGGTACTTTTTGGATGAATTCGGTTTGGAGGCGATGCAGTGGTCCAGCCAGTCGCCTGGTAGGAGCCTCATATAACGACTACAGAGCTATGTCGACAGGCGGCTGAGGCAAGTTGTTCGGCCTACATCAGTAGCCGACCTTTTCAGTAAAATTCAGGCTCCCTGAAATGTGCTGCAGCCGAAGAGACAATACCGGCGCTTGTTGCCTCTATGCTTGGCGATATGATAAGCGAGTTTATAAATATAGTGGTGGTGCAACATCATTCTAAGCAGACACATACAAAATGTGTACTGTACATATTTGTTTTTGGGCTGTCAATAAATAATATCACATGCTGTGAGCTATTTCACTATTCCTGGCATCGTAGAAAATCCTCATATTTCCAGGACAAAGAAGCAGCCATAGCAGCTGCCACTGTACTGCGAGGATTTTTTTGCTACTGTATGCATACGTATGTCTCTCTGTAACTTCACGGAGCATAAAAGACCAAGTGTATTCTGTGTAAGGAGAGTTTACAGGGTCTAGAGGACCAGTGATCTTAGCCTGAGAGAGACAAATTTAATGATGACTTCTCTAGAGACACGCATGGAGGGAGAGAGAGAGGGAAGGAGAGATACAAAGAGATAGAAAGAGAGATAGAGAGGGAGACAGAGAGGGAGACAGAGAGGGAGACAGAGAGGGAGACAGAGAGAGAGAGAGGGAGAGAGAGAGAGAGAGAGAGACAGACAGACAGACAGACAGACAGACAGGCAGACAGACAGACAGAGAGGCAGGGAGAGGGACAGGGAGGCAGGGAGAGGGACAGGGAGAGAGACAGAGAGACAACGAAAGAAAGAGAGAGATAGGGGAGAGAGAGAGACAGAGGTGGGGAGAGAGACAGAGACAGGCAGAAGAGAGAGAGAGAGAGAGAGAGAGAGAGAGAGAGAGAGAGAGAGAGAGAGAGAAGAGCAGGGCGTTGAGATGTTGGAGTCCCGCACTAAGATAGCACTGAGGGAGTGGAGTCTCTAATTTGCTCTATTTTACCTACAAATAACTTGGAGAAACGCTCAGCTATGCAAGTCACCATCGGGATCACGGGGCAGCATGGTTTTTTGGGAGTGTTTAAGAACATGATCTATTGTGGACATTAACACTTTTAGGTTATTCATCTGATTCGAGTGCTTCTCTATGAAATTTGAACTTTGTCTTAGCTTTAATTTATGGTTGCAACCTACAATAGTCCTCATTACCAAGCACTTGGCAGTGATTCCCTATTTAGGAGGACTTTCCAAGCCCTTGGTTTAGTAATTCTTTTCTTCTTTATGTCAGCAGTAAACCAAAGGGTGGCTGTGCCGAGAGGGACCCGTCGTTTGGTCCGAGGTGCTAACTCAACGTTGAACGTTGGCTAGCATTGGGTCACAGTATTGCTCATCAATGACGGACGTTTGGTAGGCTGGTCAAGCAGAAAGACAGAGGATGGAAGTTTGCTGTGGACAGTAAACAGTCAGGAGACTGATGGGGGCTTTCTTGGCTCACATGCAATTTTGTATGCCATAACGGAAATGTATTCCAGTGAGAAAGAAATTCGCACGCGATTAGATGTGCAGAAGCATAAGACTGCGGGTTTCGATGAGGCACATTTGTGGGAGAAAATTTGGTGAAGTGTCTGGCCTTTTATATATGCAAGGGGTTGAACGTTAGCCCGGAAACAGAAAGACACAGACAGTGAAAGCATGTTGGAACACATCGGATCAGATGAGCTTTCAAATTGGATCTTGAAATCACCTTGAATGAGAAGAGGGGGGACTGCTTGTGCAAAGAAGTAAGAGAAAGTCGCATATTTCAGAGATGGACAAGGCTGGTGATGCTACCTGGTGGACGGACGATGTATTATCCCTAACAAACAGCAACTTGTGGCTAGCTGGACAGAGAACCGGTGATTCAAAAGGTTGTTTAGCAGTAACCGATATAGCCTTGTAATTGGATGAGGTGCAGTGGCTTTAATGTTTAAGGCTCTCACCGATGTTAACGTTTGATTAATTACTACTAGCTTAGAGAAATTAGCAGCAGTTCTGATGTGAGAGAGTGAGGAGAGGTTAGTGAAATTAGCAGTCATACTAACGGGAGAACGTATGTGTCAACATCGGTACAGACTTTTAGATTGGTGCTGCAGCCTCTCTGATACCCAGGATTGTTCTTCGGGCGATATTTAACTGGAAAGCCCTCGCAGAGACATTGCATATCAGATAGTGCTGAATGAGCACGATATGGCAACCAGCAAGTTTCGACTCCAAGCTTGCAGCAGGTGGATGTGGCATTATGGATGCAAGGATATGTTCGTTTTTCAACGAAGAAGGCAGGAAACTGTACGCCTGTTCCCAAAATTCTCATAAGGAAAACGAAAGATGGATCTGACATGTATCAATCTGACTCTGGGATCTGGCTTGGATATGTAGTGAGCCGTTAAAAGCAGAGAGAGTACTCTAAAGTCCAGTTTGTTTGTAGTACAGTACAGTTAGTGGCTCTGTACCTCAATGGTTTGAACATAGGTAAAATTAACCTCAGGGTCTAAGCAGATTAGTGTCTTGCCTGAGATGGGAATTTTACTCTTCATAGTCCTCCCCTTTAAGCCTTTGGATTCTGTTATGCTTAAAAAAGGTTGTGTCTCTTTGCTTAGCTCTCTGCGTTACTTAGACTTTAGTGGGCAGGTATTTGGCAGAACATAATTAGAGTCTTTGTTTGTGCAGTGGGTTTTCCTAGCATTCTGTTCTGGTTTCATCCTGACTGGCCAATCACGTAAGCCTGTTGGGAAACTTGATAGGTTCACAGGGCATGGAATGAAAGATCTCGATATATTTTTGCGAAAGCTGTCATTTCGTTCTCTCGCCCGATTCCCCTAGCGTGGCTCGCACGGCAGATCCTAGCATTTCGTCTCATACCATGCGCCGTCTAGCTATCCTACTTACATCAGCTGGTCTTTGCCGAATGAGGAAGTCGCACACGGACACAGTTCTTTAATGTGGCTCTGCTCTCACTTTCAGTGGCCACGACTACGCAGGCACTTATGGAGACTCTCCTTCCGTTGGAAATCTAACACCGCATATTCATGGTTGCTTCAAACCGGGTGTGCATAGCTGCATCATCGATGGTGAAATGTGTGGGTACGACACCGAGCTCAACGTCTTAGGTATGTGCTTGTCTACACTTTCACGTGGTGCAAACTATCTTACTGCTGCTGACAACAATCCATGGCACCATTTCGATGACACCCCGTGTTGCGAGTAGACGAGCAATGCGTGCATGTGTGGCCTACTGTGGTTTGGCATGTTGGAGGCACCTGTGCATTGAAAGCCGTGCTTGAGTGAACTTTAAGAAAGCCTTACCCACAGTAGGATGAGAATTTCAGCTTGCATCTTGTTGAAGTAAGGGCAGTGCTATTGGTAGCAGGGAACACATGGCCTAATTTCTTAGGCCCGAGTTGCAAGTTAGCAGCCATTACATCTCTTAGCTGTAGAGCTGAGTGCCGGCCATACAGTGCTTGTGTAACCTGCTATTCCATGGGTGCCTCGTGAATAGGGCTTCCAATTATTGACGTTAAGTTTCAGTCATGCAAACGAGTTCTGGTGGCAATTGTGGAAGATGAGCAAACCGTGGTTAATGCCAAACTATAACGGAAGCTTAAACTGCCAAGATTTTCAATATGTTTGGCAGCTGCCTAGATCGTGCATTTGGCAGCTGTCTGCATGCAATATTGGTAATTCGTATTATTTGCAAATGCTATATTCTTTATAGTTTCGAAAGGACGCAGCTTCGATGTCAAGTCGACTGTAATACAGGGGTTTCAACCTTGTTTTGTTGCATTCGACATCTTGCTGCTAAACGACGAAGTACTTACCAACAACCCACTGTGTAAGAGGTTGCAGCATCTCGGCTCTGCCTTTGAGCCCAAGGACGGACAACTACTTCTCTCATCTCAAGCATTAATTTCAACGACGTAAGCTATTGCAAAGCTCTGTATCACATTTGTGCTTTTCCGTGAGCATAGTTTGATAGGCGATCTTGATGCAGTAAGATCGAGACCTGGTACTTAAGAGTTGGCCCATCTCGTAGAGGCTTTGGAAGGAAAAAAGTGGTGTGCTTGAGTATGTGGTACTAAGATATTTACTGAGTCTCCACCTGTGACTCTTCCCTGAGGAGACAGTGGCTGCTATTTTGGAGAGCTTTCACTAGTAATGCACTGAAAGGCCCTGCAGCGCTTGCTGTGCAATCGGTGGCTAGCATTGTAATATAGCACAAGCAAATTTAAAATAAGTAGCCAAGTTGAAAATTGAACAAAGGATGAAGGCGTCCCTACCTAGCAAAGTTATGACCATGCAGCAGCTGCAAAGGGTGGCAGGAAAGGAAGTACCACAATCGAGAGCATGATCTGGCAAATGGAGTTCAGTGAGTGTGTGTGTGTGTGTTTGTGTGTGTGTGTTGTGTGGTGTGTGTGTGTGTTTTTGTGTGTGCATGCGAGTGCCTCAGCACGTGCGTTTGTTGTATTTTGATTATGCACGACGCATTGTCGGTGGCATATGTCTGAGTCATAATTGATCAAAACAAGGCGGTAGCTGAGATACATTTAACAGGCAGTTCAGAACGTCTTGCAGTGCAAGGAACATCCAGCGCGTCTTACGCATTTCGCCTGCGCTGAACTGCTACCTTCACAGGCACATGTTTAGATCATGTTTCAATGGGTCACAGCGGTTCGGAAACTGATACAATTGTGCTTACTGCATCTCGACTTAGAGCAGCATAATTGCAAGAGTGTTTGTGGCAGCAACCTCCACTATCTACAACCGGCAGAGTGGAGGCTTTTTTACCTGCAGTCTTGTATGCATATGGAAAACATCCGGATGGAGATTAAGCTCTCTTAGGGCGTTATGCAAACGAATTACATTATGAAGTGAAGTATCAGAAGGCTAACCTACTGCGAGAGCCTTTAGACACAAGGAGGCTGTTCTGGCTTAGCAACAAAGCTAGGAGCAATGTAGTTGCTGCATTGAATTTTTCCTTCAGGTTCTTGATGGTGCCAAGACACGATGTAACCATCGCATTACCCTAACTAACTCAATTTTGGAAAAATCTAAGTGAATTATTGCAGGAGTAGTCGTCTCTCTGTGTAAATATCTTGGTGGCAAGAGAGTAAATATCTTGGTGGCAAGAGAGTAGGTGGGTGAGAATATGGGACCGGTGCCTATGCAGCTGGATTGTTACGTCAGCAGTAGGCCAAAAGAGCATTTCAGAGTAATGATTGTTATCACGAATGCTTGATTGCATATGCAGCTAGAAGGGGTTGGAGTAGAGGCACATTATTAGCTATTTCAGGAGTTTGGTATCGAAGTCTAGCATAGGAATGCAATAGCAAATGTATGGTCTATAGAGGACCTCGGGGCGCGTGGAGGCTGAAACTGATGAAGCAGTTCAGCTGTAAGATGAGGCAATGAGGCAATGAATCAATGTCGTGAGAAAATTGCAGCTTGTAATGTAATGTATCTCTATCTGTGAAACCCCATGTCACAAAGACTAAGTGGGTGTCACGAAGGAGAATTTTATATAGCACACTCAAAGCCTAAGTGACTGTCGATACACATTTGGTAGCCAACAGACTTGTGCAAATTTGGCATCCCTGCGAAGGCATCAGTTTTGCCTGCATCTTATCACCCCACACTAAAGCACGGTTGCAAAATTGGGGTTTTACTTATATTCTGAGACGTACTCATTATGGTTGTCCATAGTCCAGTCCGTATTCACAAGCTGTGTATCATGCAACCTTGCTCTCCCAACGAATTACCAGACGTATGATATGCGGCATTGCTGGCCTCAGCAGCAAGCAGCACACGTCACGTTCTGTGACATTTACTGCATATAATGTCCTACGTGTTCTACGAGATGCTTCTTGTTCAGTAAGAACGTGTTGGCAAGCAGGTAGGCATGAGGGCCTGTGGCATTTCTCTTAGAGCCTGACAACCCTTACTTCAGATAGAATTTCCACATTCGATTATTTGATTGCCATGTGTCGAATAGTTTCACTGCACAGCTGCCTTTCCCATAGTGCTCTTATAAAAAAAATAGTTAACAACTTCATTTACATAGCAGCAAGAGAGCCTTTACGGCCACTGCTTGCAGTAGGAGGTAAAGGATCGCCCACTGAAGGACTCGAACCTACCACTACCTGGGTCATGAATCTTACTGTAGTCCGACCAAGTTCAGAAGCGATACTCTAGATGGCTTTATTTACCACATTGTTTCCATGGTCTGCCTCACACATTGTTAGGTTTTGTTCCCTATCCACCTCGTTTGAATCTCTGCTTGATTTGTCCCCAGGCATTGTGGAATCTTCGGCATACAGGACTCGTTGTTTCTCAGATCGGGCTCACCCACCTTTGCTTCGGTGCATTTCTCCAAAGGAAGCTGTGGGTACATTATTGTTGTTGGGTGGCAATGTGGGACACTATTAGTGTCATTTGAAAAACCTCGATGTCAGACAAGTGGGCATTTCTGATTTACTCTGATGTTAATCTGCAATGCTGCATATGTGCCCCACACAGCAGACACCCCTTGCATTCGTGAGCAAGCATGTGATCTCAGGTGATCTTGCTTCCGTTTCATAGTGTTGAGTGCATCGACGCTCTTAACGATGCGATTGAGCGTCGCGAAGAGGGCATCATGGCTAAGGATCCCGACTCGGTCTATCAGCCGAGCATACGCACCGGAGGCTGGTTTAAGATCAAGCCAGAATATGTCGACGGACTCATGGACCAGCTGGACGTCGTTGTGATCGGTGGCTGCTTTGGCAAGGGTCACAGGTCGAGCATGATATCGACCTTCATGTGTGGGGTCGCTGTCAGCGGGCAGAACGACGACGGTCTATCCAAGTTCTACAGCATGTGCAGAGTAAGCTCATTTGCACTGTCTCGCTCACTTACCGGTGATCTTAGTTTTTTGTGAGATTAAGGGTAAATGTCAAGAAAATACAGAAAATTTTGTAACTTACTGCTTGCTGGCCTACCGGTATGTGCAATCAGGTGCTACAGCTGGTGTAAAACTCTGCAGCTAGGCTTGTCTGTCGTGAGCATCGCAGTTGCCACATCGCACCACTTCTCGCCGACCTGCACTTACTACCAGTCAAGCAACGGATCGACTTCAAGGTTTTGTCGCTCACTTAGGTCCCTTCATTCTTTGGCTCCAGCCTATCTCTCAGATCTACTATCCCCACCAGGCCAAGCATCGTACCACCTGCTTTTTGGAATCCAGCAGTTTACCAATACCTCGTACAAACCTCAAATCCTTTGGAGACCGTGGATTTAGTTCGTATGCCCCCAAAGCCTGGAACTCACTCCCAACTTCCATCACATCATCCCCTGACTTGACCCCACTTAAAAAGAACTTAAAAATGCACCTATTTTTGACAGCATTTAGTGGGTCCACCCTGTGATTCGCCTTTAATGTGCTTATGGGTGCTGACACTGTGCATGCTGCCACTAACCATACTTGCATGCTGACCCTGTGCATGTCATCCATAACCATGTTATTCATGTTGTTTATCAAGCATGATGTTGACCCTGTGCATGTCACCCCTAACCATGCTATTCATATTGTTTATCAAGCATGATATTACTCACCATTCAATCGCGTTTTCCTTTGCAGCAAATGTAAAGCGCCTAGAAAGAGATTGAGTTCTCTGAGGGTGCTTTATCAAGTGTATTATTATTATTATTAAACAATTTCGTCCAGCAATCGAATATTGGCTCAGGGTACTTTCAACAGACAAACATTTTAGAAATGAGATAAAAAACAATTACCATTTCCTCTTAAAAAAAGAATATATGGTTATGAAAACCATGTCTAACCCGGTGGTAAACCGGAAGCAATAAGTCTACAAATAAAACATTCACTGATCCCAGAATCATATGCGACTTGTGTCCTAACTTATTGAACCTTGGTACATCAAGGTACACGTTTGTAGCTTGTTGGGGGTGTATGCTTGTGACTTTTAGACAGCTCCTTTTACAGCCTAGCTTGGTACCTTATAAAATCCACAGCTGGGCAAATACCTAACGGATCAACGTGAAATTTGAAATGTGTGTTCATGTCTACTTTTAAATCACTACTATAGTTAATTTTTGATTTCGGTTGAATAAGGCATTGCTACACATTTCCCGAGCTGGTTGGCCCAGTGGTAAAGGTGCTTGCCCCGACCAAGGTCTGGCAGAGGTCGTGGGCTCAAGCCCCCGTGGCACATGTGAAATGCCTGAATAGCGGTTAAGTTCTCTTAAGGCACTAATACAAATGCATTGCATGTGTGTGTGTGTGTGTGTGTGTGTGTGTGTGTGTGTTGTGTGTGTGTGTGTGTGTGTGTGTGTGTGTGTGTGTGTGTGTGTGTGTGT
The DNA here is from genome assembly GCA_009760855.2 of Cristatella mucedo. Lineage (NCBI taxonomy): Eukaryota > Metazoa > Bryozoa > Phylactolaemata > Cristatellidae > Cristatella > Cristatella mucedo. The sequence goes on along the minus strand of WPIO01000021.1, from coordinate 4,910,095 downwards.
GTGTGTGTGTGTGTGTGTGTGTGTGTGTGTGTGTGTGTGTGTGTGTGTGTCATCAGACGTCCTGGAGCTGTATTTTCTGAAATCATGGTATAGCAATATTTGTTCAATGGCTTTCAGAAGCCATTCTGTGCATGGGTAGAGTACTCTAAAGTTTAGATTGAGAAGTTTGACGTGTATATGTTATTCTGCAGGAAGCCAGTGAGTTTCTTTGCTAAAATGATGTTTCCTATTCTGGAGCTTGAAGTGTGCTCCGGGAGTGATGTTTTTAGGGCAGCACATGCAAAGGTCTATTTAGAGCACACAGTGTTTATTATTGTTGTTATTGCCGTGTGTACAAGACCTGCAAGACCGCTGGTACATGCCAGACCGCAGATGGTGCTACATCTACCATTGTTGGCTGCAGCCCAAAGCATTTCCGACGCACTTGCAAACGATTGGCTTATAAAACTCTATGCTTCGATCGCATATGTAAATTACAATGCTTCGCATAGCGGCAGATGAGGTTGCAGGCAGAGCCTTTGGGTCACTGCTTGGATGAGTGCACAAGCATTTGCACCTCAATCCGCCGAGGAGAAAGTCGACTAAGGAGCCGATGCCACCCGCTGTCGTTCACCGAACTCACAGTGGCTCTCCCTCTCTCTCTCTCTCTCTCTCTCTCTCTCTCTCTCTCTCTCTCTCTCTCTCTCTCTCTCTCTCTCTCTTTATCTCTCCCTCTCTCTCTCTCCCTCTCTCTCTCTCTCTCTTTCTTTCTCTCTCAGGGTGTCGATGTGTGGGTGCACAGTGGGTTGTACTACGTGTTGGTATTTTGATACAGTACACTACGTTGCTGTCATGCAGTGATTCTTCTCTGTCTGTATTCATTCAGCCGTCTGCCTCTCCCTAGTACATGGTCGTCATTCAAGAGCACCCTTCTTTGTCATTTGTTGTAGCATTCTCGTCCTTCTGCAGCTTCTGCCACCTAGATCGGCTCCGGCTGCCGCGTAGCCTAGCCATTCTCCATTAGGCAAACCAAGCATTGACCACCGCCACCACGGCATGTACTGGGAGTGTGCTCCACTGTCCAACTTTCTGAATGAAGGCATAGATATAGGCCGGTATGTTTATTAAGCCGCGTTGCCATATGTGTCAGTCCCAGAAGGTTCTCGATTCCTGTGACAGGTCAAGCCACGGTCAAGCCTGACTGTATGCTGCCTAGGACCGATAACTCATCGCCGATATCTCTTCTTGCTCCCCGGTTACTTCTCGTCAGATGTACCTTTAAGTGGCAGTCGTATTGCCAAACAACCTTAAAGGCTTGATGGGGCTTCTTCCTTGGCAGCCCTGCTGGTAGAATTAGACAGTCGAATCTTGCTAGCACAACCGATCCACCATCCATTGGAGGATTCCTATGTGACCACTGAGGAATGCCGGTGGCTATAGGTAGTCATTCGGTGACCAGTGGCAACATAATTATACCTGAAGTTGACTTTTGCCTCTACCAACTGTTGCACGTTGTTATAGTAGCAAACGTTGAGCTGCTTAGACGATCCGTAGCTGCAAACTTTAGGTACTATGCACGATTTAATCTCCCAAGAGCCTTGTACACAAATGTCATTGCCATATATTTATAGTCTTTTGCTATTGCTGTTCATGCACTTTTTAACTCGTGTTGCTGATATGTTTATGTGCTGACTAATATGTCTAAACGATGGAGTCATGGTGATGGTGGTATGTGTGTATGTGCTCTCGCAGGCGCACGTGTGCGAGTGTGTTTCAGGAGGGCTTAGTAATATTGCCGTCTTGGCTGATTTGCAGTCGACGACCCCTCGTTTCTCTACAGTCATGGAGGGCATTGGTCTCTTACTCGGATAGCACAGATATAGCAAACAGGAATCAGCTTCAAGGCATGGGATGTGTCTTTTATCTGCAGGTTGGCTCCGGCTACTCTCACGGTGACCTGATCGATGTTAACCACAGGCTCCGAGATCGTTGGCAAACGTCACAGCCTGCTAGTGTGTTTGTTACAAAAGAGAAACCCGACGTCTGGATTGAGCCTTCGAAGTCTATCGTTCTTCAAGTAATGTTGCATCAAATTCACGTGCAGTCAGTGTCTCCTGTTACGTGTCTCTCATGTGCTATCAATATTGCTGCATTCTTGCAAGCAGCACATGCTGCTGTTGGCAATGGTGCAATGGTGGCTATTTGTACTCGGACAGGTCAAGGCAACAGAAGTATTGGCTAGTGAAAAGTTCAAAACTGGTTACACGCTGAGGTTCCCGAGAGTGGAAGGGATCCGTGAAGATAAGAGCTGGAGCGACTGTCTGACCCTGGCTGCATTTGAAGAGCTCCGTCAAGTATGTCGTTATTCAACTGCTGCCCATGCAGCTGCTGCACGTGTTCTGTTATGCAGACTAGAAGGGGCTTGTGCGTGCATGCGCTATTGGCTTCTTATCTCTCGTTCGTTCTTTGCTCATTTTCAATTGTGGAGTGATCTGAATCTGGTGCATGTACTTGTGCTAACTAAGTTTTACCATCTATGGCATTGTGGTTCAATCACATAGCTGGCCCAGAATTGCCTATGGCTGACACCGAAAACGTAAATGTGCGTTCATTTGCTTTGCCTTTTCAGGACTTGCTGCCTTTCGTGTAGACGTTGATTGTGCGCGTGACCCTTTTTGTTATTTATCTGCAACTTTGGCTGCTTGATTGAAGGCTTTCATCGACTGACCTGTTTCATCGACTAGCCTTTGTTGAACGTCACGTCAGCTTGATTCACTTCGGTCTGCGTGTGCTCTAACCTTGCCGGCTGTCACTCTCAGTGCAGCTGGCCTGCATAACGTCTCATGACCTTTTTATTTTATCTTGCCCATGCTGCTCTGAGCGTTTCTTTATGAGGTCGTCGGCTGGTCGACGGCATTGTTTGACCTGACTGCCTTTGGCTTTGCCTATCGTCTGTGGCCTAGATCAACCAGTTCGCCTTGGGCACCAAAGTATTTTGCAGCAGCGCAGTGGTGCTGCGACAGGCCTGAGATGTGTGGGGGCTGCCACATTGCAGGTTTTCATTAGCAACTAGCAAGAGCAAATGCCACTTGATGGCCCTCGTTCTATTATGAGAATGAAAAGCCCATGTGGTCCTTTCTCAATCGTATTCCACTTTTGTGTGTGAGCCAAACTGCTGGTGTCATGCACTAAACCAGTCTGTTTCATTAAGGTGTTTGGACAGCACCATGATGGCTGTGTGGCAGTATGGTTTAAAGACAAGCTTAATCACTGCCATAGTGTAGACTGCTGTCAATCTAGTTATCACCATAGTCACACTTTTGGGAGTCTCCAAACGACTGTCGATCATATCTGAGTCTCAAATTGACTCAAGACATGACCGACAGTCGTGCATTGTGTCAGCCGATGCAAACAGCTTCACAGCAAGCCGTGTGATTACACAAAGCAATGATTTAGAGTAAGGCACCCTTTCATGTCTTTTTAGTCGCTGCATTTTACGGTAATGTGTCATTCACCTTAAATAGATAGCTCCTTGAAGTGGGCTCACACATCCATTCACATTCATTGATGTGCTTCGTGGTGGTATCAGCAGCTCAATTTTTGTTGCGACTGCATTCTGCTACTTTCGGTACTTTGTTGGCAGTGCTTTGTGGTAGTAGGTGCATCACTGGGCAGTTCAATGAGTGTATTTAGTTCGGCATAGCTAGTGTCGTGCAGAATTTTTTTCACGCATCCTCTCTGCCTTCGTACAGAAGTGCAACGGCAAGCTGACGGGTAGATATATGACGGACGAAGCAGCAGACGGACCTTCTCCAAAGAAGAAGCGAGCTGCCGCGGCTGGTGCATCGAGAGCTGCCACGACCAAGAGCGTGACACTAGCTGCAGCTTTCCGTGGCGCCGATGTCAGTCTTGTGAAGAAGGTACGTTGCAATGCATTCCACTCGCTTTGCTGATGCTCCTTTCTCAAAAGCTGGTTTGGTCCAGCAGTTAAGGTGCTCCCCCCCCCCCCCCCCCGACCAAGGTCTGTCTGAGGTCGCAGGCTCGAGCCCCGAGGCATATGTGAAGCGCCTGAATAGAGATTAAGTTCTCTTGGGGCGCTATACAAATGAATTATATTTAATTATATTTAGGCTCTGGACGGTCGCACCAGGCACAGCTAGTCGTGAGCGGTATGTAAGTGACTGCCAATGCCGCAGGCCTGAAGTATGCGCTTGGGAGATTCTGCGCTCCTGAGAACAGCAAGGGATCCAGAACAAACTTGTATCGAACTCGGCAAATAGCAGGCCTGTCAGATGAGATGTGACTGTAATAATAATAATAATAATGCACTTGATAAAGCGCCCTCAGAGAACTCAATCTCCTTCTAGGCGCTTTTGCGTGACACTGCGCTGTGGATGTACTCTCGACTCTCATGTGGCTGACTAGCCGCTGGGGGACAGTCTCTTCAAAATCTGGTTATCAATCGATGGTATGACAGAATACAGTCAAGTCGAGAATGACCAGAGCAGTGGTGTTTACGCCATCCGATACCGCTACCGATGGTGTCGTTAGTAATGTGGACGAGATTAATTATGATTATTCTGAAATACAGACTACGATTTTTCTGATACGGCCATACTTTGCTGTGCAGGCACTGATTTGCTTAGCAAAAGTCTTTTGGAAAATTGGTGACATAACAGGCAAGACGGCCAGCAGTTATCCAGAACCACAGACAGACAGAACACTCTGGCTTTTTTTAATGTCATCCTACCATGGCCAATTTAAATAGTTGGGAAATAATTCAGTATCGTACCAGTTTCTTTCGAAGCCTCACCTATGCCTGGGCTGATCTCTGCTGATCGAAACAGAATAGGTGCCGGAATAGTGTTCATGCTGCTATCTCACATTGCGCTATTACATCACATATGGCTCATATTTAATTTCATTACATGGCTCACATTTAATGCCTGTATGTGCATGCGTCACTACGTGATTTGAGCATATGTGAGCTCTGCTCTGAACATCACAGCGATCGTGCTTCCTTTGCAGCAAATGTAAAATGCCTAGAAAGAGATTCAGTTCTATGTGGGCACATTATCAAATGTATTATTATTATTATTATAATTATTACAGCCCTTTGGGATTGTTGGAACAAAGCTCCGGGGTTGGTATCTGTGGCAGTGTCAGACAGTTGTGGGTCTTCAGTGTACCAGATCGCGGCTGTCCTCTGCCCGGACAGTCTATTTCCGAGCACCAAGACCCTCATTTAAACAGTGCGACCATGTGAGCACACCCGAGCCTCTACTCATGCAAAAGCGCACACGAGCAGCACTCGTGCACCTTCGAGCTTGCACGTGCACACGTGAATTCTGCATTGGCCTTATTCTTTCTCCCAGACCGAAAACGAGTCTCACTCCTTGTGGTTTGGTTCTGTTTTCTGCTCGAGTGGCGTTTTGCTCTCATGTTGAAGCAGCGCTTGTAATAAAGGCAGTGCCAACAGTGGGTGTACAAATGGTGGATAGGCAGCAGTGCTCACACTTTGTTTAGTCGTTGCTATGACATTGCCTTGTGAACTTACCCACATTTACTGTGAGGGGAACTCACGTCTAAAGTATGCTTCAGGGCTACTGAAGCGATCTTTGAGCAAGTGGTGGCACTTTTCAGGCTAGCATTTTGCTCTGCATGTCATCTTTTGGGCATCTTTAGGAAGCCGAGTCATTCGCTGGCCGTGAGTTCTGCGTTGTAAATGGGCCCGAGGAGCAGACCAAAGAAGCACTCGAGAAGGCCATAGCTGCACTCGGTGGCACCCTGGTGCAGAATGCAGGTGAGTGCCCGGCCGTGCCCGGGCTGCACGTGCAGCCATGCTTCGTGGATGCTTGCTTATTGTAGGCTTCCTGCTGGCATGCTGCACTCTGGCTCACCCCTCCCCATGAGGAGCTCTTGAACACTGCTCACTTCCCTTCACTGCTAGATTTACAGTGGCGGCACGTGGAACACTCGATTGAGTGTGATGGAGTGAGCTATAGCATCGCTTGCATCGTGGTGTGAGGCGACCCTTTCTTTGGTATTTAATAATAATAATAATAATAATAATACATTTGATAAAGTGCCCTCAGAGAACTGTGAGGGAACATGACTTTGCAGTCTGCGGAGACCCTGTGAGGGCTCTCAGACTGCTTAAGCAGCCGCAAGCTCACGAGTAGTGGAAGGGCAGACGATGGCTCGGCAGATGACTCTGAGACAGTCCTGCCCAAATCCATGCATTGGTGGTATCTGTGGGGACATTCATCTGCCACAAACTGCAGGCATGGAATATAAGGGCTGCCGAAGGAGAACACCGGGAGGGGAGGGCTAGATCCCTCGACACCGGCAGCCGTCTAGTGTGTGTAGACTGGGCTTGGCTGGCGTTGCGTGGAATAAAGGTTTTGGTGTTGGAGCCAGCAGGCTTGTTGCTCGGTCGCGCTACCCAGCCTGACGACAGGTCGTACGGAGGGCTGTCACAAGAACTCAATCTCTTTCTAGGTGCTTTACAATTGCTGCAAATGAAGCACGATCCAATGGTTAATAGTAGCTTGCTCAATAAACAACAAGAATAACATGGTTAGGGGTGACATGCAAGGGTCACCATGCAAGTGTGGTTAGTGGCAGCATGCCCAGTGTCGGCACGAATAGGCACATAAAGGACGAATCACAGGGACCCACCAAATGCTGTCATAAATAGGTCTGTTTTTTAAGTTCTTTTTAAATGTGGTCAAGTCAGGGGATGTTGTGACGCAAGTCGGTAGTGAGTTCCAGGCTTTGGGGGCATACGAACTAAATGCACGGTCTCCAAAGGATTTGAGGTCTGTACGAGGTATTGGTAAACTGCTGGATTCCGAAAAGTGGGTGGAACGATGCTTTAGCCTGGCATGGTTGGCTGGAGCCAAAGAATGAAGTGACCTGAAAGTGAGTGGCAAAACCTTGAAGTCGATGCATTGTTTGACTGGGAGCCAGTGCAGGTTGACACGTCAGACACGTCACACGTCGCACGACAGACAAGTCTAGCTGTGGAGTTTTGTACCAGCTGTAATCGCCTGATTGCACAAGCCGGTAGGACAGCAAGCAGTGAGTTACAGAAGTCAAGACTGGATGTCACAAATGCATGGACCAACTTAGATGCGGTATCCCTGTCTAAACAAGCCCGAATCTTAGCACTGTTATGTAGCTGAAAGTAAGCAGACTTGACTGTGGAGCTGATGTGGTCGTCTAACGAGAGGTCACTTTGGAACATGAGACCTAGATTTTGTGCAGATTCAACAGGAGACATGCTGGCAGAACCAATTTTGAGTGTTAGCCTTTCCAATTTCTGAATCACTTGGTTAGCCCATTACTAGTAAGTAGGTTTTACCACCATTCAATAAAAGACATTTTGCTTCCATCCATGTGCGCATGTCATCAATACATGCAGCAAGGGAGTTGAGAGAATTCCATGTGCTGGAGGCCTGGGGATCAAAGCAAAGATACAAATGAGTGTCATCCGCATACAAGTGAAAGCCTAGATTGTGTTTGGCAGTCATATCGGCAAGAGGGAGAGTATGAATGCGAAAAGTACAGGACCAAGCACGGAGCCCTGAGGTACTCCGTATTTCAGGGGCTCCTTGGATGATCTTTGCTCATTCAAATCAACATTGCGTAGCAGTGGCAGTGATGCCCAGGCAAGATGAGAGGCACTCGAGAAGAACTTGGTGATTGATTGCATCAAAAGCTGCTGAAAGATCGAGCAAAACAAGCAGAGATACTCTACCTATATCTGCATTCCTAAGTAGGCCGTTGGACACCTGAAGCAGAACTGACTCTGTGGAGTGATTAGCTCTAAAACCAGACTGGAACTTACTAGCAAGGTTTGAAGTTACAGTATATGAGTTCAGCTAGTCTGCCACTTGTTCCAGTGTCTTGGATAGGAACAGTAGAAGGGAGACTGGGTGGAAGTTGCTCAAGTTCTCTTGGTCTAGTGTCGTTTTCTTGAAAAGTGGCCTGACTACAGCTTTTTTGAAAGGTGCTGGGACATGACCTGAGGCTAATGACATATTTATGATGTTAGTTATGCACGGCAGCAGCAGATCAATGCATCGTAGAAGCAGAAAGTGGGTCCAAAGGACTTGTTGTCTTCTTTGATTGGGATATGAACTTCAGGACGAGGTCACTAGTGGCCTGCTTGAATGTAGACACTGAGGTGCTACATGGAATAGAGGGACAGCATTCCAGGGGGATGCTGCCATCTTAGGGATGGACTCCCTGATCTGGTCTATCTTCTCGACAAAGAAGCGAGAGAAGCGATCTGCTAGATCGTCACACGGATCATTTGGTAAGGAGCTAACCTGGGAGCAGTTGAGAAGATGGCTGATCGTCGACATCAGCATTTCTGGATTGTGCATGTGTGATTCAACAATGTTTTTATAGAAGCTAGACTTGGCCTTTGCTGGGATTGATTGGTACGATTCACTGTAGTCCTCGTATACCTGTCGATGGACAGTTAGTCCGGATCTTTTGTATGCTTTTCCAAGCTTGTGCTTAGTAGACCTAGCTAGTTTAATGTCTGTGGTAAACCATAGGCCGTCTGGGCAAAGGCTCAGTGAGCTTAGTCAGGGGTGCAAACTCGTCGAGCATGTCAGCTAGTGTCGTGTTGTAGCAATCTACCAATAATGACAGGTCGGAAGGGGGATTGAGCAGCAGAGGCAAAGCAGATCTCACGGACAGCATCGATATCAACGGCCTCGAGGCTTCGAAATTCACAGGTATTTTGGATGATGAGGAGGAAGGCACACATTGTAGACTGAATGAGATCTGCATGTGGTCAGATAAGAAGGATTTTGTAAGAGTTGGTGATGACAAAGTGCAGTTGTATGAGACAATTTTGTGGAGTGTGTGACCCTTGATGTGAGTAGTACCATCCACATGAGCGACGAGAGACGATGAGTCAGTCAATGCACGAAATTCAGTGCTAAATGCATCGGATAAGGTATCAAAATGAACGTTGAAATCACCCACAATGAGGAAAGGTCGATTTCTTGCACACAAAATTCGAAATGAAATCTGAGATAAAAGAGTCCTTGGTACCTTGTGGGCGATAGACTACTGCTACCCATCGGTAGCTTGTCTGGTGAAATCAATACAATCGATTCGAAAGACTGCTTTGAGGGTACTGCAAATGGCTTGATGTCGAGTTTCGAGCGCAGGATAATAGCAACTCTGCCTGCAGTTTTGATTGATCTATGGGTGTGAAAGAAGGAGAAACTAGCCGGGATAGCATCTTTTCTTGCCCGGTGGTTTACTGATTTTAGCCAAGTTTCAGTCAAGGCAAGCATGTCGAGACCTTTTCAGAAATAAAGTCGCTTATTACTAGGAGTTTAGTGCACACTAAGCAAGGATTCCAGAGACAAACGCTAAGTTGACAGTGACACTTGAGGGAGAACGTGCTGAGCAGTTTGAGACAATGGTAATAATACCAATCGAGTGGCTACTCAGCTCGAGTTTCAGCCAAACGAGTGGCATCTAAGCTGGCGGCCTCGGCCACTGCGGTGGCTCCTGGGCGCTTTTCTTTTGTTAATGCATAATTCACGAATCTTAGTAACAGAAATAATATCTAGGAATGCATTTGAACTACGATAACGAAACGATAATAAGTACGCACTACCATAACTAACATGCAGGTTACTAGCCACCGGTGTACCTATTGCCGTCGCCGGGGTGAGTGACCCAGCAGCCCGAAGAGATAAGTGGTTATTTGTCCATAGGCACGTAATTTCTTACGTGCGACGGTCAAACAACAAACAAATAAGCTTTACACAGGTTTTAGTTGTATCGGTTTCCATATACGATGTTTGCAAGAACTTTGGTTTTCGGAATGATTTTGCAGCGGATAGTAATAGGAATGATAATACATTTCTCTAGCACCCTCAGACAATTGAATCTCTTTCTAAGGCACACTTTACAGATGCTTTATAGAAAGCATCACCAAATGATTGGTGGTAACATCCCCAAGCAGCAGGCATAGTGTAAGCAGGTACATGCACACGAAGAACAGATTTTTATGCAAATTGGTATAGGATAACACTATTGGTTGCTCTCTCTCTCTCTCTCTCTCTCTCTCTCTCTCTCTCTCTCTCTCTCTCTCTCTCTCTCTCTCTCTGCTCAACCTGAGAGTATTGCAATTAGGCACCATACCTGATATGAGCTAGGATATCGGCGTAATCATAGTTGTACTGCTAATCTCTTGGCGTAGCTCCGGCGCACAGGCTGCATGATTCGCTTGCTGGAGCCTTAGTCAGGCATGCAAGTTGGTTGGTGGATGAAGAGGGGCAGTGTTCTCAGCTAGGACTTGCAGTGGCTTGAATGAAAGGATTCTCGCAAGCAAGATTATTTTTGCATACTGCTGCCAGCTCAGTAAATATGCTTGGTTCAATGGCCCTATGATTCGATGGATCAATGGCCCTTTACACTCTATGTCTATTCTTCCTGTCTGCTTTTGTCACTATAACTGATCATCAAAATCCTGTTGTCGTGTGATCTTTCCTATCCTCGAACTTGGCAAGTGGTTCGTCTGCTTTTGACCTGTTTTCTTGAGTATGTTCTCATATCTCTGCTCAATAGGCAAAGGCTATTCGTGTAATGGTGATTCTGATTGGTTCATGTCGGTCTCTCTTGGGGTCAATCCTACTCTCAGAAAAATTCTCCAGTACTCAGCCATACAGTAGGTCATTATTGGTGCTACAAATCCTGCATGCGGCATATTCTGCCATTCTGGGTTGCAAGTGCTGCTACTGCAGCTTCAGATGTGGAACTATCCTCGCCTGCTTTAACTGTTGTGAGGGGCAGCAGATGGTTCTACCGTCGTTGACAAGTCTGATGTAATGGTTGCAGCTCGGCACCCTTGTGCAGTTAACAACAAAGAGTTCAGTTTCACAGTGCAGTGTGATTCAGCTGGGCTCGACGGCCTTGACGGCTCTGCACTTTCGAATAAACATTTAACCCCGATGCTTTCTGCCTTTGCCATTTCTAGTGGATGGAAGGAGGCCCAGGTATACTAACACTGTGCTAGCTATAACTTGCTGTAATTGTGCTTGCATGCCTTCTCCTTTTTATAAGGGGAGGGTGATTGCTTTTTCTTAGGCCTGTTCCGACAGTACAGGTGTTGTCACAAGTATTGGCTGCTGTCACTCGTCGACCATTTAGCTTTGCATTAATGCTGTCATAAGCCATACCAGAATTCTGAAAGTTTGCATCACCTGCTGCTATGCTAAATAGAGCTTGATTGCTCAGTATATGTCACAGCAGAATCGAAGCTATGACCGTTTGCTCTGTGGGCATACACAATTTCGTGCTCTAAACAGTTGCTTCCGTTAGCCTGTTCTCCTTTGTTGCGGTGTTATCAGATGGAGAGTTGCAGAGCAGCAGAAGTCTGACACACAGGCCACTTTGTGTATCTGGCTTGTGCAAAGTGGCACATTTTCTAGACAGCCAAGGATTAGTTGGTTTTCATTGGCGATATTGTCTGTCGATCTAGGCAAGTCTACATACTGCGTCGTTGCTGATCACATGAACCTCAAAGTGAGCAACTATGTTTCTTCTGGGAAATATGATGTAGTGAAAGCTGACTGGCTGCTGAGATGCATTGAACAGAAGCAGCTTCTTCCCTGGTAAGTTATGCTGCATGCCTGCAGACCGTGCTTCACACGATGACAGCAACAAGCTCTGAGCTTACGAATCCCCATGTTTGCTCTTCACTTTGTTGTTTGAAAAGATCGTTATAATGTACACGTGCGTGTGTGCGTGAGTGTTTATATAGGTTTGTGTGTGTGTGTGTGTGTGTTGAGTGTGTGTGTGTGAGTGTGTGTGTGTGTTGAGTGTGTTGTGTGTGTGTGTGTGTGTGTGTGTGTGTGTGTGTGTGTGTGTGTGTGTGTGTGTGTGTGTGTGTGTGTGTGTGTGTGTGAGTGTGTGTGTGTGTGTTGAGTGTGTGTGTGTGTGTGTGTGTGTGTGTGTGTGTGTGTGTGTGTGTGTGTGTGTGTGTGTGTGTGTGTGTGTGTGTTGAGTGTGTGTGTGTGAGTGTGTGTGTGTGTGTTGAGTGTGTTGTGTGTGTGTGTGTGTGTGTGTGTGTGTGTGTGTGTGGTGTGTGTGTGTGTGTGTGTGTGTGTGTGTGTGTGTGTGTGTGTGTGTGTGTGTGTGTGTGTGTGTGTGAGTGTGTGTGTGTGTGTGTGTGTGTGTGTGTGTGTGTGTGTGTGTGTGTGTGTGTTGAGTGTGTTGTGTGTGTGTGTGTGTGTGTGTGTGCGCAAGTGCGCATGTGCATGCATGTGTGTGCTTACCTTACATGTGTGGCTGCGCCTGCGTGACCTACTTGTGGTTGCTATGCTAGTAAGTTTTCCGCGGCATACTCGATGTCTTAGTAGCCTTCGGTCCACAATCGATAGCCACACAGGTCATGCAGCATAGAAGAAAGTGAGCTGCTTAGCTGAATTAAGGATGCCTGTCGAGAAAGTAGGTAGCAAAAAATAACCGGAAATTACTGCTGGAACAACTTCAGGAGAACGGCTAGGATTGCTTCATGAGAATCGTGGATGTGAATATCACAGAATTGGGTCTAGGCCATGCAGAACAAAACTGACTACCACCAACAGTCTCTAAGCAAAAGATAGGGTCAGCGATTTGGCTGTCCCTTAGGTACCTGATGTCAATGAAGCTGCTGCTGTTGCTGCTGGTTGGGCAGCCATTTACGAAGGATCTAAGCCGCAGCAGTCTTTGTAGGCGTTTGCCGTTATCTGCAGTTCGATAGGGAGCCATCACTTCTGTTGCAAAGAAGACCCCGTGGTTGAGCTTCTTGGATTTGAAGACAGATCTAGCAGCCACGTCAGATGATGACCAGATCACGATCAGCGTTATCTGTCGGTGGCATTTTTCGGCAGCCTCGCTAGAAAAGAGCTGCAGCAGTTGCTCACTGCTCACTCTTATTCGATCCTGGATGTCGGAAAACTTCTTGAAACTAAATGATGATAAAACCAAACTGCTGCACATAGGACACCCTAAGCGTTTAGCTGGATTAAAAGGCTTTGCTCTTCTTATAGGTTATGCTATTGTGCGACCATCACCATGTGCTCGAAATTTAGGTATCGTTTTCAACAGCTGCCTCAATTTTAAAAGCTTCATTCAGAAGACTGCTTCTGCAGCTAGCCATCACGTCCGACCCCTATTCAAGATTAGGAGCTGTCTTCTACAGTGGCTTGTAAAAAAATTATCTAGCTCCTTAGTTCTGTCTCGGCTTGATTATTATAATTCCCTTTTAGCTGGGCCACCAAAGAAAGCAACTAGGCCACTGCAGCTTACTATGAAAATGGCTGCAAGGCTAGTCTTCAAGTCCCAGCGGTTTGAGCACGTGTCTCCTTTGCTAAAAGAGCTAGGATGGATGCCGGTTGAGCAACGGATACAGAGCAAAGTTCTTGGCTCGTTCGTACCTAGCAGAACTGCTGCACCAGTTTCAGTCTCTTCACACCCTCAGGTCCTGTATGGACAATAAATAAGTTGTTCCATTCCTCTGCTGCTTAAAGACTGTTGGTGACAGGAGCTTTAGCTCTGCAGATCCTAGGCTGTGGAACTCACTTCCACAATTCTTAAGCAACGACAACTGCTTTCCTGCTGCCGACTATGGCTCATCCTTTTCAGTGGTCCTGGGCTGCTACTTTCATGCTGCTCACTACCTCAAGTGCTCTCCTGACTCTGCTATGCTTCCCACTTTCTCTGTGTTGCGTGAGACGAAGACTGTTGGCTACCGAATGCGTACCGAAAGCTGCTTAGGCTGTGAGTGCACTATACAAAACCCTCCTGCGTAATACCCACTTAGTCTTTATGACTCTGTGGAGTTACAAAAGGAGATACATTACACACAGGAGCTTGCACTGCACCACACAGAGGTTTTTTGAGTCCTGCAGTTGGCAGCAAAGAATTGCCTGCTGCTGATTCTGCTAAGGCTACTCTGCTGCTAATAAAATGAGGCTTTTGAACGAGCTACCCTTTTCATATAGCCCAACCGAGAGAGAGAGAGAGAGAGAGAGAGAGAGAGAGAGAGAGAGAGAGAGAGAGAGAGAGAGAGAGAGAGAGAGAGAGAGAGAGAAATACCTTGGAAGTTAGTAAGATCTGTAGGCATTTATCGTAGTAACAACTCTCGATTATAGAGTGCATGCGATGATGCCCTTCGTTGTTATATTGGTGCTACTACCATGCCCGGAGATCTTTGACGTGCTGCATATAATTTGGATTCTCGACCACCAGTTGTCCTAAGTTTTGAGTTTCTGTGCCCACGATGTGTAGCTGGGTGACTCAGTATCCATGTTATCTATAGAGCAGTGCCATCTGAGCTTTTTGTTGTATCTAACAACAAATCTGCAGATTGTTTTAGCTGCTTGTTTGGAGTATTTCGTGTCATACTCCCATGTCCACTAGCCCATTACCTACATGGGAATAGGATTTTGTACTTTCTTGCATATGGTATGTGGCTCAATGGAGTTAACCGTGTTGTTTCTAGCTATCTTGCAGGAGTGGTGCATCTCCTGTCCGTGATGCTATTTTATCTGGTATAGGTCTCCCCGTGACATGCTCAGTGCGACACCAAAAACCAAGATGGAACTCAACGAGTTGTTCGATGAATATGGGGATGCCTACTTTTCCGAAGTTGACGTCGAAGAATTGAAGAAGACGTTTGATGTTGTACAGTCAACACGAGTAAGAAAGTCTCGGCATCACAATACTTCTAGCTGAGTACTGTTCGTTTAGCCCAGAAGCTCGGCGAGAATTTTGTCGTAAAAATACCTTGAGTTACATATGCGGCTATCGATTGTGATGCCCGGTGTGTGTCAAGTCACAGGGGGCCGTTCACTTGCTGCCATTGTCGCATTCCTTGCTGTGGTCAAGCAGTCGCAATTGAATGCAGCAGGGCTGTGCGTGCACTTAGCTCAGCTGTGCTAGCAGCGTGCACCGTCGCCTGCAGCACGGGCCGAACTCTGGCACCTTGGTCCACGGGCCGAACTCTGGCGCCTTGGTCCACCTGCTCTTGCAGACGGTCCCATGCAAGTGGCCTTTTCGGGCTTCCCACTTGGCCGGCATTTCTTTTCGGTATCGATGGCGCAATGTCGGTGTTATAGCCAGCCGGCTCGGCTATTGATTCTGCTTCAGGGCTGCAATGAGCTGATGGCTGACGATGATGTTGCTTCTGTTGAGGAGAAGTACTTTGACTCGGTCAGTCCGTACAGCCTGTTCCGGCACTGCAGGTAGGTATTTGTGACATCTGACCCCGTCGGACTGCAGATCTGGCTGCCTGCCTTGCCATTCACAGGTCGGTGAGGGGACAGGCAGAAATCAGACAACTAGAATACGTTCGCCCTGCACAGCAACGGTGTGAGCTGACACGGAGGCCTACCTTTTTTTGTTCTGTCTCTTGTACTGGCTAGCACCCTCGGGGCTGGTACCCTAGTCGCTGTTCTCACCGAGCAGTTTACTTGCTACCTCTGACCGGTGACAGCTCGAGGAGGTATTAGTGGCACGGCTAGTTAGTCAGAGGGCATACGTGTGTGGTATTGCTCATTGGATTCCTTGCACGAGTCTCACACTACATAAACCAAGTTCAACCGCAGGTTGGCAATGCTCGAGTCTAAGGAACAGGAATGGGCTTCCCAGGCCTGCTATTGGATAATTGCTTCTCAACAGGGTTTTGTTTACCAGGTTTGGTCTTGTAGTGGCTTCCACTATTATGTGATGCTTTTGTGGTGTCGCGATCTGGTTGAGCACTAGCCATGCCAGAGCGATCAGAGCACGGTAGCTATCGAAAAAATTGTTTTCACACCTCCTTTGCTCCTTTTCTAGGACAGTTGGCGAACTTCTTGATTAGCTGAATGCTCATAGCTTCGGGTGGTACTTGAATAAATCCGGTGGCTTGTACAGCAGCATTTAGATTTTGTATGCGAAATTCGGGCAAGCAAAAAATTTAATGAACAATTTGCAACTCTTAATTCCAGTTCATGACCCCCCCCCCTAGTTCATGACGCCCCTTTGGAGGTCGCCGATCACGAGTCATTACTTGTACAGTCACATGGTATATTATTAACTCTCATACATTCATGCAGTGCACAGCACACCATTTATGCACGGATTGCAGTAAAAGCCGCACGCTCTCGTCACCTGGCTTCCTGCTGTATCTACGTAAGGGGCTGCCATACGTCACCTCGGTTGCAGATGTTAAGTTTGGAATTTATCTTTAGGCTCTGTATCTTCAAGCTGTATAAAATGACAGCTGCAGCTCAGTACGTGGCTCCTTGATCTGACCCTCTCAACTGCTTGGCTGCTCAAACAATGACTCACACAACAATCCGAGCCTGCGATTGTTACATTAACAGAGTCTATAGCATTTATCTATGTGTGCCTACCTAAGCCCTCAAGAGCGTCAACTTTGGCAATACCTTGACCAGTACATCTTCCTGAGCTTTTGTACGTTGAGGTATAATATTGATTGCTGTTTCTTGCTAGCCAACGAAAGCACGCGTGTTTTGGTGATATACAGTTTTGGTGATAGCCTCTTGACCGCTTCAGGCTTTATGCAGACAATCCTGCTCATCCTTCACTAACACGTCACGGCAAATCGGGAGGTCCTCTAGATCTGCCTGCTCTTGATTTTCGCTTTTACGGTGGATCCCAGGAGGATTCGTTGACACCAGTGGTTACACATGTGCTTCTATACTCCGAGTAAGTCAGTTTGCTATGCATTGGACTTGTTGCGCATCATCCCATACCGCCTCCTATGATGCCCCAATAGTAAGCCCTAACATCAACATAACCCTAACATAATTTTTCAGGATGTTCGTAATACAAGCCCTACCAAAAATAAGCCCCTGGCATTTTATTTGCATAAAGATGTGTACAGATAGCAAACTAATCGAGCAAATCAATATGGAACTTAGCACAAGTTGCATTGGCATTACGAACAATACAAAACTTGTTATATTTGATGAAACTTTAGCTATTGATATATTTGATGAATCACACTGTATTCAATGACTTTCCTGGGTAGTATTTCAAAACGAATGAAATACACATGCATAAGCTGACCTAACCAATTGTGAAAGAGAAAACATACAAACACATATATATATGTATATATATATATATGTGTGTGTGTGTATATATATATATATATATATATATATATATCGACATCTCTACCATCGATTAATATTGGCTGATTTAATAGCTTCATTTGTATAAGGGCAGAAGAGCCTTAAAGGCTATCACTGCCGCTTGCAGTTGGCAATAAAGGATCGCACACTGCGGAATTCGAACTCACGACCTCGGTCGTGAAGAGTAAGCACCTTACTTCCTGAGCTATCACGGGTTCGTGGGTGTATTAAAGAGTTCTTAAAATTTTGCACAATTTCACCATTTTTGTTGTGACTCTAGTCTCTTAATTCTTTTATTGAGATTCCATGTAAGTGTAGATTTAAAGGGCATGCTATTTTGACCCTCACACAAGATGAGTGCAAAAAGAAAGAGCTATTCTATCGAGTACAAGAATGGAATCTTGGGAGACTCCCAGGGAAAGAACCTCATAGCTTTCTGCAAAGAGAAGAAGTTAGATCTCCCAATGGTCCGAAAATGGCGAGCAGAGTACGATAATCTCAGTCAACCAGTGACCAAAAGAAATGCTAACAAGCGCTAGTGTATAGCAGGCCGGCAACCGTTATTTTCTGAGCTGGAAGACATTATCTGTGAACTGATTGCCGACAGGAGAGCAAAGTTTTTGGTTGTGTGCAAGTCTGATATTCAAGCATTTGATCTTGCAATGGCACCATAGTTAGATATGTCCCCAGAAGAATTCTACCATCACACCACTAGCTGAACGGCTTTCTTCAGCGATGTAAAGTGTCTAAAACGATTGACAGCACTGATTAAGCTGGAATATACTAAATTTATTAACCGTGCAGTTGCATTCAAATCCATTGTTGATGGCATCTATTTTTCTAAATACCAGCTCTCCAATACGATTGCTATGGATGAAACTGCAGTGCAGAAAGGTGCCTCATCAATCTTTGGTTATGAAAATGCATGTTTCGCCTATATTTTGGCAATTCATCGTGATGGAAAGAATGCCCCACTTCTAATCATAACTAAGGGTAAGAAAGATACAATTGAACATATTTTGGGCATTAATGTTCTTTAAACCGAAAAATCCTGGTACACTCAAGAAGTTGTAAGGACGTGGGTCGGTTTAATGCTGCCATTTGTTTTGCACGGTGGCCAAAGAGGTATACTAGTCTGGGATTCAGCAAGCACTCATCACACTAAAGACACGAAGAACTTCCTTTCAGAGAGAAGAAAAGATCAAATAATTATTCCTGCATGAATAAGTGCTAATCTCCAGACTCTTGATATTGCAATAAATAAGCCATTCAAAGCCTATTTGCACATGGGAATTAATGACTACTTTGAAAATAGAAGGTAAAGAAATCAACATGGAAAATTTTTGAAGCCTAGCCTGCAAGATGGCATGCCTTGAATAAAGAGTTCGTGGGATACAATCGCTGACAATTGCATTGCCAATGCACTACGAGCAGATTACAATGACAAGAAGTGCTTATTTAATGAGAGCTCTACTGCTGGACATTAGAGATGGGAATAAATGGTCCAATAGTTAATGGATGTGCAAGAAATTCAGGCCACAGTATTGGGGTTTGAAAAATTTATGATGTTCCAGGAGAAAAGAACATGACTGTATTTGAATATAAGTAGATTTGTGTACGTGAATAAATGTAGATTTGTTGTACATTTATGAATAAATGTAGATTGCTGTGTATGAAATAATACGATGCTTCCGGAAAATAAGCCCTAATACATATTTTGGACCAAAATTATTAAAATTCCCGGTTTTATTTTATGGGAAATAGGGTGGCTACTTTCTAACCCGTTGAAGTCATGTCATTAAGCATGGCCGATTCACAATCAATGAGTGTAACTGACCTATACCTTTCTTTGAGTCGAATTAACCAGTCTACCATATTGAAATTGCAACTGCTGGTGTTAATGACGTGGCAAAGCTCAAGGAGTGTTTTTTATTTGCTTTACAGCCGGAGACATGGTGTAGTACGTTTGGTGTCGTTGGTCGTCCACAATTAATTTATGCCCTGATGCATTCACTGCATTAAATCTTGGATTTTACCTTGTTGTGACTCGGGTTCATTGAGCTGTTGATCTTGCTATTAAGCAGTCTCGTGTAAGCAAGTTCTGGCGGCAATGGTTTAAAGATGAGCTCGTCCCGTGTTTCATTTGGTAGCCTCCATACTCATAGTGATAGCTAAGTCTTTTAATTATTGTTGATTGTTTAATGGCAATTATCCAAACATAAAACTTTCGAAACGAATTTCTGCTGATATCTGACAAAGAACGTGTGCCGATATTTAAAAGCATATAAACGAAAGTGAGATTTTCAGTTTGATCAATTAAAGCAGCTTTCAGAACCACTTGAAGCTGCGGTCAAGCTGTCTGCTTCACGGTGAAGCAAAAGAGACGAATTTGATAACAACATATCTTTTTTGTGGATATTTAGCCTTAGCTCAGTGACAATCGTGCACCAGCAGCACTGGCAACGCTGCCGGCAGCCCTTACAATCGGAAAGTGAAACCTAGGTTTACAAGATTCATTATTGAATCGAGGTCCGCTTGGAATTACGCAGCATGTGCATGTTTCCCTGTCTGTAACCGCGCTGAGTCGCAATGGCTAGGCGCATTGATAGGCTGGAGAGTTTCCTACAGCGCACACAGACCCCAAGGGCTTTCTATGCGGTAGCCAACATTCAGACTTTAGAAACCGTTTGTAGAAAAGACGAGGTAGTTTAGATATTTGAGTAATGAGTGCCTTAAGATGAGAAAGGGGAGAGCAGAGAATGGGTTGCCAGGGTCTGCATGGATTTGTGAGACATCACATCACGTAAAGATTAATGTGTGTATCGCTCAAAACTATTGATATGACGATTAAACGATTGACATAATTTGGATGTGATTTGCCTAGACGGGTATAAAGTGGCCTATGCCACGATGGATATGGGTATAAATGGGTATAAAGTGGCCTAGGTCGTTTTAACCCCGGGTATACTCCGACCTGGGGGTATACCCTAGCCTGCCACACCGGGATTAAACACTTTGCTTGCACTATGCACTTATCTCGTATGTATACAGTGACTAACGGTTGTGAGCGTGTGAGTGTCAATAGCCATCGCTTCTCTGGCTATTGACCAGGAAAATCAGGCGAGGCCGAAAGGCAGAAATGTATATATAGAAAAATACACGGTCAGCATTTTGCTTGCAAGTATTTTTCCTAGGGAATATGTATGGTATCTTTGTAGCAGCTGCCTATAACTTCAAAAACAAAAGAAATTTGTGACTGCCCAAGATACAGGCCCATGTTGAAAATGTGGGACCGGAAGCTCGCATGAGCAGCCGATCATAAACCTCTGCACATGAACCGATTTGAAAGCTCTAAACTTTTTTGGTCATTAGTGTGCCTGTTCACCTTTGCATCCCTGCGACATGTGCATAGTAGCGAGCATGCATCCATTAGTTGGTCTCTGATATGTATGTGGTAAGTAGGATTGTATTTTGTATCATGGTAACCATGACCGTGCTTCATGTTTGCGGATCAGTTGCTTGATTTGTTTGCTAATTAAGACTCGAGACGTCTATGCCAAGAGCCCTTATGCTACAGTAGATGTCGCTTAAAGAAAAAGTTCTCACCCCAGATGCGCAGGTATATCCATTGTGCCGAATGGCGTGCAACAGCGGACCAGCATGCTGTCTCGGACTTCAAAATGAAAGCAGTGGTCCGTGGACCGTTGTTGATGTTGGTGTACATGTGTTGATGTGCCAACCTCAATCGCTGTACCAGCAGCCCTTGCTGTGTTTGCTATGCCTGTACATTTGCAAGCGCCCATGCTAATCATGTGTCTACATATTTTTCCTTTTATTGAGAGCAAGAGGAACTAGTATTTTTCACTGGAGCAAATTATGGGAATTATCTCACCAAACAGAGCCTGCGATGGGGTCACTTATGCCAAGGCCTGCAAATATTATATCAGCTCCTTTCATTGGTTTTAAGTTGGGTCTCGTAAAAGATTTTGAGGACAAACACATAGTTTTTCCAGATGCACAGTGCGTTTCCTAATTTGCTTGGCTTATATTTAACATAGGATATTCAATAGTGGAATAGCCACTAGATTATGAAAGTTTCTGAATAGAAAGAATGTAGCTGCCTGTTTGCTCTACGATAATGATCCATAGGGGTTGTGGTGTACTCTAAGTCAGTGTTCCCCCTACGAGGATTATCAAGTTACATGTATAGAAACGCTGATGCCCTGCACAATGTCTGGTGTTTGTCTTGCCTCAGGACGTAATTCCTTCAGCTGCTAGTCAATCCCACAGCTTCGGCATTCTAGGCACATGCCTAAGCAGCTTGGCCACTTGAATGGTATGACTTTTCTGCGGGGGGGGGGGGGGGGGGGGGGAAGAGGGGACGTGAGTTCAATTCTCGATGGCGGGCTATATGTTCTTTCCTCTGGTGTTAAAATATCACTGTTGGGGCTCAGGGTATATAAATGCAGCTAAAACGTTCATCCAGTATAGTTTTTTTTTACCAACAATGCTTCTGCCAGTCATCTTCAGATATCCCGGATATCACCCGTGTCCCCTAGTGCATATATTACCTTGATGGCACTGCTAGCTGAGCTACAAATGCTCGTCTTAGCCACCGACTGAAAGCAGTAGTTTCTGGGTTTTTGTACTATCCAGTTGTCTTGACTTTTCCCTTGGCTATCATTCTGCTTGCAGCAGGCATGTAAGCGATTGTGTGCAACAGGACTCACGGCCTGGGTCGTGAAGTGCAAGCACCTCACCCCTAAGCTAAGACCCGGGATGCTGCTTGGCTGTCTTACTCGTTTAGTGTTTGATTAAATGCATTAAATAGCTATAGCTTAGTGATTCAGCACAGCTATTCCCTATCTCCTGATAGATGTAAACATGCATAGTTGTTGGCGAGTGTGCACACACGTTTGCCGGTCATGTGCACGTGTTTGTGCATGCGCGCACCGCCGTGTGCAAGAGTGGTTCTTGTACGCGTTTCTAAGCCACCGAAGGTTCAAAAGCATGAATTGGGTGATATGCGACTTGAAAGCACCTAAAATCGGTGCTGTCCACGAGAATACTGTTTAGCTCTCGTAGTTGCTACGTTGCTGTATTTGCTGTGTAGGCCAGAAGTCCAGGCTGCTCTTGCTGTTACTGTGCTCAACGAAACCGCAACCGGCTTGTTGCATTGAGCTGGTGAGCTGAAGACTTAAAAGGTGTAACAACGTGTTGTTTGGGCTAATGTCCGACGTCCTGGCCAGAACGCCTGCAACAGGAAGTCCATTTCTAATAAATGCTGCATCATCTTCTTACTGAGCTGGTTCTTAGCAAATGGAGCCGGGCTGCTATAGATGGCCACGTCAGATCTGGCCGCGCCGCCGTAGGAATGAGGTCAATGAGATCTGTATCATAAACAGGCTGTTCAGTGTGTTGCAAAATTAGGGCTGCTGCTGATTGGCTGCTGGGTGCCTGCCACGGAGCCACAGTCCTGTACTGATAAGCTGCAAGCAAATTCTAATTTGGACGCTCCTATTGTTGAAGCCTCTTTTGGCTGGAGGCATGCTTGGGAGCTTGTCTTTGTGGTAGTTTGCTGGTGCTGTCTTGAGGAAGCTTTTGCTCGGTGCCTCTCTGTGGTTCCCGAGTTCCTAGAAATAACCGATAGAATAACTTTAAAAAGTTCGTGGGGCCATTGTATGGCTTTTTTGTCACCCAGGTTAGGCGAAAGTAAAAGCAAACTGCCGGCACGTTTTGATAAAAAGGCCTCCACTCCGTGATTGGATACAGTCGAAGAAGTAAGCATTCTACTTACACCGAGCACCATCCGAGGAGTCCACCCAGGTCTCGCTTCACTCTGCGCGTGGTTCTTACCTTGTGACCTCGTAAACGTCCGGTTAACCTTGCCTGATGCTCACTGGCTCCTAGTTTTTCCAAGGACATCATTTATCAGCTGGCCTGTAGCTAGGCTCATTGTGATGATGGCAGGCTTGGCCATCCTGTCATCATACGTCCTTAAGCTTTATATTTTGCAACCATAGACACGTATAGCAAACGTTATCCAGCCGAAATCGGAATGTACTACTGCAGTAATGTACAAGCAGAGCTGAAATCACATTTGAAATTTCATATCGACCTGTCTTGTACTGGCCCGAGTTATGGAATTTACAAGGTACAAAGCTACGCTATAAATCAAGCTGTTTAAAAATCACAAGCATGTACCTCAACAAGCTACAAACACGTATCTCGATGTTCAACAATTTCTGGCACAAGTCGTGTATGATGCAGAGATTGGTCAATTTTTATTTCTAAATATGCTGCCTCCGGTTTACTTCCGGGTTAGGCTAGTGTTGCCTAATCGTTTTGTAATGCTTTCGTTTTATGTGGAAATCGTCAAAACTTCAGATCTCATTTCCAACATGTTTTTTTTAATTTACCCTAAACAACTAGTTGATTATTGGATCGGTATCCTCGATCGAGATTCCCAAGTGCTTCTTGGGCGCTTATTGGTGTTTCAGGACATCACTGCTAGCACTTTTGGGTATCACAGACATAGCAGTGCAGTGGTTTAGGTCATGTCTCAGTGGGAGATTTTGGGGCGTTTATGTCAATGGCCATCGGTCACACGATAAACATTTAAGTATGTGGTACTCCGGGGTCCATTTCCTCTCACAGATTATTCTCTTCTTGTCTGTGTAGTCGCCAAGTACAATGTAGGCTTTTGTTTTATGCAGATGCTTTCTTTATTTGATCAACTATGAGATCAGCCCATTAGTGATCGGCACATTTAGCATCACCATGAAATTGGAAAGCCTTACCCTCGGAATGGGCTTAGCCAGAATATTTCAGTTTGCATGTGCACATAATCTGGGCTCTTGTTCCTAAGTGGCCTTTTCACTAGATGAATGCATCAACTCCACAGTTAGCTGTGCATGCGTGTATTTTCAGATAACAAGATTTGTAAAATTCAGGCGTGATATTCATGCCTAGATAAGGATAGCACACCGAATTAGTCCATGTATTTGTGACATTGCACGAGACCGATTCAAATTTATTCTTGCAGGTCCTCCTGCCTGTGCAATGAGATGGATTGTAAAAAAACAGCGTTGTAGCTAGGGTTGTTTATCGTGAACTTCTCAATTGCCACATAACACTACATCTCTTTCAAGTGCACTGGTCCCCATCGGATCGTCACGGTCACGCGTAGCCCACTTGTAGATCCCTTCAACCTTGTGTTCCGGCCTACTTATCCGAATTACTTACTCCCTTCCCTCCCGGCTTCCTCAATACCACCTGCTTCTGACTCATTTAGATATGCCTGTAAAAAAAATTCACATCCTTTGGAGACCGACCGTGCCTTCAGTTCCTGTTCTCCCAAAGCCTGCAGCTCTCTTGTGACTTACTTTGCTGCCCTGACTGGACAAAAAGTGAAACAGAAAATACCTTCTCATTTTAGTATAGCGTTGTCCACGGAAATATTTTTTAATTTTTTTATATGTGCTGAAATCTAACGTGTAGTTATTACCAAGCAATTAGCAAAATGCTTCGTTCCAGCAGCCATGTGAAGATCGTAGAAGAATGTTAGTTCTTTTAATTTGGTATTCAATTACAGCAAATTTTTAGAAAGAGATTGAGTTCTCTGAGGGTCTCAATATCAAATGTATTATTATTGTTATCAGAATCATCATTTAGTGCACATTCATCAAGTGAGACATAACTCCTATCAGTTTGTGCACTTTGATCCGCCCAATCTTGGTATATGCGGCCCTGATTTTTTTTGGCCCGGGAGTTAAAGTGCTCGCCTTTGGCGACCGAGGTTGAGGGTTCGAGCACTGCAGTATATGTGAAGCGCCTGGATACGGATTAAGTTCTCTTATGGCGCTATACAAATGAATTATATATATATATAGAGAGAGAGAGAGAGAGAAAGAGAGATAACGATATGCACACACAAAACATATGCAGCTCCAAATGGCCCAGAAATGTACTAACCCGTAAGCTCTGGGCCAAGGGTGTTAGGGTGGGAATCATAATGCCTATCTCCTGCCGCTTGATGAAACGGCGGTGTTCACTATTTTGCCATGCTTTTGCAATTCATGTGCAAGTTGCATGTACAGCTATCGCTAACCGCTTTGTTCCGAAGGGTTCTTCATATAAATGCTTATACCCGTTAAGAGCATGGGAAATAATATTATTGGTTATTAGTTAATTCTCTCAGAAGAGGTCCCATTCCTCAAATGACTGCGGCTGTGGTCACATGTCACATGCCACATGCCATGATCACATGGTCACATGCCATGATTTGTGCCTGAGTCACCCTTTTGTCATCGTGTTAGTGGTGATCCGTTTACCATTTGCCTGATGTGAAATCCGAATTTCAAAAGGGTTATCTACGATTTAAGTAACGGTGTCTCTTCCTGTGATGTTTTCACACTGCAAGACAAGCTGGAGAACTACCTGAGGCCGTCTAAGCAGCTCAGTCATCCGCTGAGATGTCGGATCTTGTGTTAGTCCGCACACCGCCTGCCCTACACTCTGGGCTCTCACGGTTGCCCAGGATAATGCTGGACGATGCTGTGCTGAGTCTGGCTGTTGTTCTGCTGCCTTGCCTGCTGCTGGCCATGCAGCCCCGCTCCCTCTCTCTCTCTCTCTCTCTCTCTCTCTACCTCTTTCTCTCCTAGGTGCCTCGACAGGCTCGCCGATTACGATAAAGCCAACCGAAGTAGAGCGAAGAAATTTCACATTGTGACTGAGAAATGGATACAAGATTGCATATCCAAGTGTCAGCTTGTGGAAGAGCGAGACTATTCACCTGCAAGGCACCGAAAAGGAGCGAAATAGTACGACAGACGGCACTCCTGCTTCAGCTCTGTCACTCGGACCCCCTGAGTGACAGGGTCTGGCGATCTCGCGTGCAGCTCGTCCCTCATCGAGCACTTATTTCCATACCACAGCACAAAGCTGTTCCAATGTGCGCACGAATAGCCATTATATAGGCACTGGCTGTAAATCCTTGGTGTCCTGCAAGTTGACACGTGGCGTAGCCAGCGTTTCACTCGCCTATGCCTACACGGCTGCCCTGACCTGACATCAAAAATGTGTCAGCAACCGTTACAGGTTGCAAGTGGCCAGTCTTGTCTCGGACAGATATTTTTTGAATGCTGACTAATTTTCCGAATACGCGATTTTCTATGAATTGTTTCATCCTAGACCACGGGCTGTGTAGGGTAGCGATTTATCTCTGCAGTGAATATTGAACTTATAAAGCCCCTTATCCCATTTCTAGTATGCACATCTTGTTAATGGACACGTCATCTAGTTGGACTGTACACATTTTTCTTTGCATCTGCAATGCAAATTGTAAGTTCAGCAGCTTGTTCTGCGTATCAGCAATAACATATCCTTGTTTACTTAGCAACAATGTGGCCTATAGGCATCAAAATATTACTTACCCACGAGAGTGCTGTGCAATCAATAATGATGAGCCGGCTCGCAAAGTTTAACCGGGTTCGGCTTGAGGCCGGCATGCTAGTTGTTGGCTTCTGAATTGCTGTAGCATTTGTTTCCTTAAGCAAATAGCTGAAGAATGAGTTGAAATGGGTACCTTAATGTTTAGGTAGAGACCAGATTACAAAAAATCTCACCGGTTAAAGCCAAGGTAAGTACACACATTACGTCGTTACATTACGTCGGCACTTCTGAGGAGCCCAGCCGTTCTCAAACGCTCGCGAAGCCATTCCAGCGCTGCCACAGAATTTGTACTGTCCTTCGAGAATTGATTTCCAGCTGCATTCATAAGAAATCTCGCGAATCTGATATATTGATGGGTTGCACTTCAGTCGCGTTTACTTATCTGCGTGAATTATCAGCCTATAGAGTTCGCACAGCGAAACCAAGCGGTGTGCGCCGCTGCCTGAAAACTGCCTGAAAGCTTTAGCGTCGCGAATCTTTATATAAAAAAGAAGAGTCTGGGTCCTAGATTTTTACAAAATATCGCAGCACTCAAGACCAGCATTAGACGGTCTTTTTTCGCTGCGAAAAACTCCGGCGGCCGAATTTAGGCCTATTTATTTATTTATTTACTAATATACTATAGAACAATATATAATATAACTGTAGTTAATATAACTAGTTCATTTACTATTTTTCCGCTTATTTCCACCTTTCGCTCAAGCTTTGACTCGAAAGAGGTAACTGGATTAACGATATCAATAATCGGTAAAGCTGCCAGCCGCTTACAATTAATGTCGGTTTCACCAGCTGCACCGTGTGTAGGTATATCCATGTTGGCATAGCAAAGGCGAGGAACTACGCTCCTTGTGTTCTTTTTAAATGTGGTCAAGTCAGGGGTCGTTCTGACACAAGTCGGGAGTGAGTTCCAGGCTTTAGGAGCATACGAGCTAAATGTACGGTCTCCAAAGGATTTGAGGTTTGTACGAGGTATTGGTAAACTGTTAGATTTCGAAAAGCGGGTGGCACGATGCTTGGCCTGGTGGGGGAGTAGATCTATATATTGTCCATCATACGCTAGTACTCATCGGCATGCTTATTCATAAAATCCAATTTCGTAGAATTTTAATTTGTAAGTGTAGGTTTTTCATTGTTACGAAAAATTATTTGCTTGGTTTATTACTTTGCGGAGGCCACCAATTACTTTTCATTTTGGCTTAGCCATAGCATTATAATTCTCCATTGCTATTTGCAGGCTTAAGAGGGCCTCCGCATTTTTAAAATAACTCAAATGTGTACGAGACCATTCATTCTTGGGGACACAATATTTATAGAATGACTTTGTACCTGTATACACATCAAGTTTACCTGCATTACATACATACTTATACATGTACATATTTATTGGTGAGCCGTGATGGCACACTAGGTAAGGCGGTTGCTTTCACGACCTCGGTCCCGAGGTCGTGGGTTCGATTCCTGCGGTGGGCGATCCTTTATCGCCTATGCAAGTGGTGTGATAGCCTTAAAGGCTCTTCTGTCGCTATACAAAAGAGGCTGTTTAAGCAGCTAGGATTTATTTATTTATTTATTTATTTACCTAATACGCAAGGCCACTCTGTTTGGCCCAGGAGTATGATGCTCACCTTAGAGATCAAGAATATGTGCTCAATCTCTGCGGCATAGCTAAAGCGCCTGGGTAGATTAAAGATTTTTGTTATAGACCAAGTTCTCTTAGGGCACTGTGCAAATGAATTACACGCACATTAGTATTTGCCCGTACATATATATTATGATATATTTGTATACTTGGCTGTGCCTTCATTTTGCGATCTTGCGCTCAGCAAACCATGCACGCAAATCCATCTTTACTCGCTGAGAAGAATGAGAGAAATATGAAGTTAACGAGCACTAGAATTATTAAGCCTAGTAGTCTGCTCTCTCGTCTTTTGTGTGTCTACACCTCTACTTTGCGACGAGATGCAGAGCGGGGCTGACCTTGCGACCTTCCGACAGTTCCGCCCTCGAGCCATCCCGTGATCCCAAGACTAGACGAGCCTGCGCTAGCTCATTTGCTCGCCTGGCTGGATGCGAATGCATATTTAAGTTATTGAGCAGCTGCTTAAGATACAGGCCGAGCAAGCCACGTGACTCGATATCTAAGGATGTGCCTTATATCTAATGCTTGGCGAATCTCTGGGTTCTTATTTTCTTCTTCTCCTTATCTTATTTGTCCATCCGTCCGGTTTGCAACTGAATTTAAAATTGAATTACCATTTCAGTTTAGCATGTTTTGTGTACTATAGTTCTGAGAACAGATTAAGTATTATAATATTAATCATCATCATTGCCTCCTGAAATTACTTAGTATTACTTATTGTTCTTTATTGACGGAGGCGCAAAACTGTGCGCTCGTGCTGCATCTTTGATTCTAGGTGTCGTCGGGTGCACCGTGGGCCCTAGTACCCGGGCCTCGGAGCTCATCAGATGAGGTTGCACTGCGTCCACATGTATCTACTTACACTGTAGATACATATAATGCGTGTACACACTGTAAGTGCTTGTATGCTGTATGCCGTATGGTCCAAAAGCCTGGAACTAACTCCCGACTGATGTCACGATATTCCCTGACTTCATTTATAAGGAAGCTAAAAACGCACCTGTTCGCCACACCATTTGCTAGGTCTTTGTGATGTGTCGTTTGTGTGCGCTTATGCGTGTTAAACTGTGCATGTTATTTCTAAAAAAAACTTTAAACCATATTACGCACGTCAACAGTGGCGCTCCAAGGATATTGTGCACCCGGGGACAAACTATACAGATGGCGCCCCCTCCAGGATTAAGCATCCATTTTGGCAGCCCCCCCTTAGCGCGTGTGGACGAACGCCCCCTGACCCCTTTCGGTACGCCACTGCATGTAAATATTGTGCACATTACCACCAACCCTGCAACCCTGTACATGTTACCACCAATCCTATGGCCTTGCCGCCGTTACAACATGTGATAAGTGCCTAGAAGAGATTAAGTTCTCTGATGGTGCTATGCAAATTTATTATTATAATTAGCATTATTACTAGGTCTGTGCCCGTCAAGTATTACGGGAAAACGTGACTCTCGAATTTGTCCCGTGCTTCCGCTTCTGCCGCAGTCTCTCCGGCGGCGGCCCCGGTCGTTGCTTGCCAACGGGTGCGTCTTCGTCAGCTTCAGTGCAGCCGTTCAGCAGGCAGCTCGTCTGGCGCCTCTTCAACCAGTTGTTACTGGCGAGATTGCCTTTTTCTTTCAGCTTCTGCTGATGCTGGATCTTAATTTGTATTCATCCAACAAAAGTACTGAATGTGAATTTTAAATCTATCATTAATTCACGGCCATTTAAAAAAAGGTAAAATTCACACTTTACAACAATCGGGCGATTTTTCCCATGCGCCAAGTCATTTTTCCCATACGCCAACTCAGCTACGCCAAGCGAAAGCCGGAAAGCAACGGAAGCGCTAGTCGTCCCTTCGGGCGTAGTGCGGAGAGTGCTAGCTGCTGGAATGCAATGGCCTACTTTAGAAAATTCTTTTAGGTTGAAACCCATTCAAGCGTTTCACGTTTCCCATGTTTAATTTCATATATGAGAATGCAGCTCATGAATTGCAGCCAACTAATAAATTAACCCCCCTTCTTTTTTGACACTGAATATTGCTCTACCCTTGTTGAACGACTATAAACACAGCACGAAAAAAAAACTCAATATAAGTGTGACTGTCAATCTTACGTGCCTAGTAAGGTCGCTTAAGTTCAAGTGCCCGTCGCTGTTCTACACTTGCGTGGCGCTGCGCTTACGCGGCGCCTGTAAGCGCATTGTTTCGTAAGCCCAATGCGGCCGAACTACCAAACTTCTACTGAACTTCCAATCGCCCTCGAAGCTCAATCTCGAAAAGCATTACTTTTCGCGCGAATTTGCAGATAGATGATGATCTCCCACAGAAGTTGCCGTTTCTCTTGCCTGCATGGGCTACACGAAGCGTTTTTCATTGCTATTTTATTGCGATGTAAGGACGACTCTTCTCTCGCGCGTACTCGCCGTGCGTGCCTTTCCTAGTGCAGTTACTAGGGAAAAGCGCCTTATCCGCGAAGCGAACGTGGGAAATTCAATTTAAAAATTAAGGACCGTGCCTATGGGCGTTACTGTTGGCTGCACGAAAACTCTGTAGCAATGACTCCCCGGCAGGCAGATCGTCGCTAAGGCTTAACTGTCTCTCTCTCAGTGTTTTCATCTTTATCCGCTCAACTGAGAGAGAATCGTCACAGCGTTTATAAAAATAATTAAATAGCGGCATGATTGATAATTCAAAGCTCAATTTCAACCGCGAGAGTAAGCGCTGTAGCTAAATATGCAAATTAATAATTATCTCTCATTTTTGAAATCGCACATCGGAGCTGTACCGTCGTAGTAGTAACCGCAATACCACTAAGGGCAGAGTGCCGGCGACTCGTGTTTACTAACGGTCAGAGGGACCCATTAAAAATAAGTAGGTCGATACCGTAATGAACAGTACGTCGCTTGAAGCGCGGAAAGATGTTCGCAGTTTTTTTTTCGCATTTTACTTCGGCTCGCCCGCTTGGCGATTGCGCGCCGGATGGCACCTGTACCGAGCACTAGGTCCGCCCATCCTGACGGCGCAACGTGGCGATACCGAGAACTCGCTGGCACGTGGGCACATCCAATGCTCGAGAGACTATTGGGCCATAGGGAATAGGGAGGTGCGAAGAGTTAAACGCTGCTCCATATTTCCGTGCATCGTCCGCACGTCGTCTCATTCAGTAGAGGACGGCTCGAAGACGACGCAAGAGCGCACAGAGGCGCTCTGCGAACCTGTTCGCTCGTACTCGATTAAAGGATCGGCCACTGGTGACTGGTGACGCACACAATCAAAGCTCGCCGGCGTAAATAATGCGAAGTTTGCATTTCTGCAAGTGAAGATTTTCTAATTCAGCTTGCTCAGTCTTGATAAGCAGCAACTGGTGTTTAAACTCAAGCTTTTCCACAGGAAGATCGTTCGTAGCTTCTCGAAAAACACTCGAGAGCGAGTATGAAGTCTTATGCAACGGTGCTTTCGAAAGGGGAGAATGTCAAGCCAACGGCACTGCACACAGCTTTCGTATTTAGAAAACGGATATTCATTCTGATCTTGATAGCAACCTTCCAGAGGATGAATAATTAGATATTCAAAGGCACCGCTTAGCCGAAATCCAGGGTGTGCCTAGCAAACCACTCTCTTATCTTTCGAAGGCTTTCAGATTCTCTTTGTTGCTGAAACTTGCCGAAGCGGAGAAAATCCTTCACTCACATTAACTCCGGACTAGTGGAAAGTGGTCTATTATTAAGCAGACGGTTCTCGATGGGCACGTGCCGCCTGCAGATTCGTACAGAGCGTGCCAAGTACGCGGCCGCAGAAACGGCATCCTTTAAGCTGGAACAAGTGCTCCTGCGTCGTAGCTTGCGTCGGTGGCACTTTCAACTAGGAGTTGATGGCTTGATAGAAGATGTAGCAAACGCAGTTCTATCGATCAACTCAATTTTCAGCAGCACTTTCGAACGTCTCGTGAAGTCGTCCGTGACTCCCGATCTCCCACTACTGTTTCGCCCCGCCCCGAGAGCGCCACCTGCTGCGGCATTCACGAAGCTTGGAGAGTCCGGCGAATGGCCAGGTAAAATGAACATCGCGCCCGCGACCCCCGCGCCGGCACCTTTAAAAAGCTTCCAGGCGGAATCCTTTACCTTATTTTCGTTTAAATAACTTATAACCCTTTGAAGCTCTTAATCAAAATGAAGGATTGAGGAAGGCCAATTCACGATTACCGCTGCAGACGACGCAGCCAAAGTTGTTCAGACTGTGGGCCGCGGCAGGCGAGCTCCAGGCCGACAGCGGAGCCGCTCGCTTGAATTCGGAGTTTTGCTAGCCCCTAATTCGGCGCCGAATATGCTGCAGCTTCTGCTTCTTCAGGCGACCGGGAATCCTATCGCACTTCCGCCAGGCTAGCAGGCAAAGCGTCCTCCTAGCCGTCGGCGCGCCCGCTTGCAGTGGCGTGGAAAAGTCCTGGCACTCGAAAGCTCTGAGTGGTTAAATAACGCCGACCGGTGTGAGCAGTGCAGACAAATCGGGCTACCAAAAAGGAGGGAGGTCAGTGAGCAAAGGGCAAAGGACAAAGGGCAAAGCGAGACGCTCGAGGGGGCTTGAAGAAAGGCTTGCCTTCATAGTCATGCTGCAATTGCAAGTAGCGTGCGGCATCGTTGCTTGCCTGCCAGTGATTTCGCTTCGAGGTAAGAGCGTGCCGCAAAGTAAGAGCAATAAGTTTCGCTCTTATGCGAGACCGGCTGATGTCCAAGAGTGTTCGAACAAAACTCAGCGAGCATGGCCACTCTTGCGTACACCTCTACGAGGTGAGCACCGCCTTCGTGGCTACTGACTGCTTCCGCTTCTGTCGACATACAATAAGCGCTTCCGCCGACAAACAATAAGCGGAGGAGTGGCGTGGTGTCGGCGTAAGGTAACTCCGAACGTTTTAACAGCAGCAGCGTCTCGATTACTAATTTCTCAAATGGTAAATGCATTTTTTCCGTGAGAGTTACTCTTTCGCTCCCAGCGGAATGGGAAAATCACCGTTCGCTGTGAGCACCAAGCCCAAAACTGCAGCTCTGCACTTTATGTACGCAGTAATCAGCAGCAAGGCGCTAACTTCGCGAAACCGGTTGCGTTCGGTTGGCTCTCAGAACCCTCCGCAGCTTTCGTATTAGCATGAGTATAGTGGCCTCAGTTGTCATCCGGTTCCTACAACGGTAGAATCCATATACCATCAGTCACCAACTTGCACAAGCAAGCTTTATATAATAACTTAATACAATTCACTTTTAAAGCACCGCAAGACAGCTTAATCTCTGTTAAGGTGCTTCACATATGCCAGGGGCCTCGAACCTATTACCTCGGCTATGGAGTACATTCACCTTGACCTTGATCGGGGTGCGAACCTTAACCACTGGGTCAAACCAGAACGGGAACTGGCTCGGACCGGAGATAAGGACGTTTCATCCGTAAAGCAGAGCAGCTCCTGCACCGACCGGTATGCAGGCGTCGGGCCGTGAAACACCGAGAGAGCATCGTAATTTTTGTGCCGGGCCGGACCCTTATCCGGTCTCCAAGGTGCACAGCCTCTGGCCGATCGAACAATATACCTATTTATCACAGCATTTTGCGGGTCCATGTGATTCCTCCTTTGTGTGTGTATGCGTGCTGACACCGCGCATGCTGCAACTAAACATATTTGCCTGCTGACCCTGTGCATGCCACCTCTCACCATGTCATGCTTGTTTTCGTTAAGCATGCTACCACTAACCATTCGACTATGCTTCTTTTGCAGCATTTGTAAAGTGCCTAGAGAGAGATTAAGTTCTCTGAGGGTGCTATACAAATGTATCATTATTATTATTATCATCTAGATAAGAGAAGTTGGCAGATTGTATCAGTAACTTCAAGAAAAGGATTGGCTCTAAGGGCTGGGCCTGTCGGGCCGGGGTTCGAAGCAGGCATGGTACAGACTAGGGCTGGGCGAGGCGCGAGTCGAGCTCTGAAGACTGAACCCGCCCGGACCTGCCCGTGGAGGACAGCCTCAGCTGCGCTCCCACTCTCTGTCAGTAGGCTTCAGCCGGCACTCAGCAGCCAACTTATAACCGGTGCTGACCGCGGGAATCCGACTGTCTAATTAAAACATCGCATTGTGATGGCCGCCACCAGGTGTTGACGAAATGCGATTTCTGCCCAGCAGTAACGTTAGGCATCAACAAGCGAAAGAATTACGCGTAGATCCACAAAAGCTCAACGAGCCACTCATAAACTTCGCACCACGAGAACACAAAATTAAAAGAGCTTACGTAGCCCGCAGTTTCAGCCTTCGACTTCCAGGTTTGGCCCAGGAGTAAGGTGCTCGCCTCTGACCACCGAGGTCGTAGGCTCGAGCCCTGGCGTCTACGTAAATCGATTGGGTAGGCTCGAGCCCTGGCGTCTACGTAAATCGATTGGGTAGGCTCGAGCCCTGGCGTCTACGTAAATCGATTGGGTAGAGATTAAGGTCTCAAAAATGAATTATATACATATATATTATAAATATGTTCACATATATGTGTGTGTGTGTGTGTGTGTGTGTGTGTGTGTGTGTGTGTGTGTGTGTGTGTGTGTGCGTGTGTGTGTCTGTTTACCTGTAGGAAGGGCGAACAATATTGAAGGGTTAAGTGGTTTCGCGATGCTATATCAAAATACGAAAACCTTCAAGTGACTGCTTGGTGGCATGCATGATCTGAACTAGTCTAGAACGCCTCAAAAATTACGAAAAATTTGACTTTTCCGTGTCATTTCGTTAGGTTAAGCATTCTTTCCCCACCCCCTACCTTCTGCTACAGCCACTTGGTCAGCCGTTGGCATCCTTATAAACTCTCCCAAGCTCTTAAATAATCGTGGAATGCAAATTTATACACAACAAATTGACTAGCTTAGGGATAGTAAAGGTGCTTTGCAAGATGATTAATGGAGCCCGCGGCTAAGGAGGCTACGTCAAAATATCCACCTTTAATCTAGCAAACCCTGTTGTCCTCGGAGAGGGAACACACTTCGGTAAGTCTTTAATCTGGTACATGGCAAGAGCCAAATCCACGAAATCCTTCCAAAAAACTCCCTATAAAAACAGGCAGGAAAAAAGGATTTATGTGACAAGACAGTGCGACCGTGCTACTAGTTACAAAGCTGGAAAGCTGTGGCATTTGCAGTACTGTTTACGAGCGGACACTTAGAAACCTGACAGTCATTAATTACCGTTTTAATCTCTATTAGAAGCCATACGTAATATTATTACTTCTGATGCATGATCGTATACATATAAGTTATGTAATATTTCACTGCTGTCCTCCAAACTAGGTCTTTTTAAGATGCTTGCCCTTCACGACCCAGGTCGTGGGTTCAAATCTTGCAGTGGGCGATCCTATATTGCCCACTGCAGGCGATGGCTGTTATGGCTGTTCTGCCGCTTTATAAATGAGGCTGGTGAATCGACAAGCCTTTATTTTAAAATTAAAAAGCAGAGGCCCGGTTTTGTAATAGTGCTTTCACAAGTATCGCCGTCCTTTAATCCACAAATCTATGAACATGATTTCATAGCTCACAGCCTGAGCGGGTGGCCGTACTATAGCCAGCAGGAACTGCTAGAGTCGGCAGCCGAGAGAAGGAATCATCGTTGTGCAAGAATTTTGGAAGTATTCCACATTCTAGGACGGGTAGCGTTAGAGAGACTGTCTCCGAAGGACTTCAAATAAAAGGAAAGAGACAGCCGATTTGATGTCCTGGGAGGGCCTGACGTCACGACGAGACTGTAACGGTTGCATACACAAGGCTTTCAACAGGTTAAAAAGTGGTGGTGAAGACCTCAAGCATCGAGGTCTGTTTCGTTAAGTTTTCGTCTCAAGACTATTGCCTCATCATTGGAGAGCTAACATCGCTTCGCACTTCTGCAATCTCGAGAAGCTGAAGCTCGGACTTTGCGAGACTGGCGAAATGGTTGGCGATATGTTGCTTGGCGGCGGCGAGCGGTGGAGGGAAGGGCAACTTACTTCTTCTTGGACCTGAATTTCGGCATGTCGATCTGTATTGAAATACTCCTCGTTTTCTTCTTGCTGGTGTTGGATACGTACATCTGCATAATAGAGAAAGATCGCTCTTGAATTTCGTCGGCGTCGCCAATGTTGCACCGATTACACCCGGTCATAGCACCGACGGACTTGTCGCGAGCTCGCCCGCCACGCGAATATCTGTTGGCGGACCTCGACCGACTGATTAGCTCAGCGTTCATCGCACTCGGGCGGTGCACTAGATCCGACACCGCAAAGCGAGGCTCTGCTCGATCAAAGGTGCTCGACGCGAAGCTGGACGCGTCGCATGAGGAGCAGGACGTAGCTTCAGTGGAGACAAGAAACTGCTAGCATCGTGCGAGATGACAATCGGCGGACGGAGGGAGCTCAAGGACTTCCTTGTCATTTGAAGGTAGTTCCAATTAAAGCGCTGTTTAGAGCATTTGATCTGAGCGGCTCCGCCTCCACTGGACACCGGACGGGCTCGGTCTGTAAATTGAACGACTGCTTGGAGAGCTATGAGATATATAGATTTATTACAAGACCCATTTATTTGGTTCAATTCGTTGGGTTGCTTGCAGGAGGTGCGGGTTGCAGAGCTGCGCCCGCAGTTTCTGAAGACCGTCTCTACCTTACTCGGAGTGATTTACTCCCATTCGAGCGACAAAGACAGACTATCGACCAGGAAACTCCCGCCAGAAAGGACTGCCGCTTTAGCGCCGAGTTCATTTACGCAAACTCTATTCTCGCCGCCAGAGACGAGACGTGAGTAGCCTACTGGTTCAGTCGTGGTGCCGTAATTTTGTCACAGGATTATGTCACACAGGACTGGGTCGACGAAGCACTCTCCCTTCCATGCTATTGTTGTTAATTGGGATGTGGTTCAGTTGCGATCGTGTTCTCTAGACGTTAGTCACTATCACCCATTACATGCCCACCGTGAGCAGTTTTAGTGAAAGCAACGCCATGCCACTGCATCCGCACGAGGGCGGTTCGTCAGCCGGGCGTGCGAGCGCCGGCGCTGGGACTTTCTTTAACTTTAACCTCAACTTATAGAATTTTACAGCGGCGTCCCAGGGTAGGTGCGTAGGCTCAAGCGCAAGAAATACGCTGAGCTCGCTGACAATGCATGAATGTCTGCTTTATGCAAGCTCTCCTAAGCGCTACGCAGCATGCCATACCATTTGGAAGCGTCGCTCGCGCCAACTACTGGTTCGAGTACAGAACCAGTGCCAAAATTCTTCACAAACGTCCACCCAAGGTCAAAGAAAGCCATCGCCAACACCAGTCAGTCCGGTCGGACTACGCGCTTGAGCTGACGGCTACCGATGGCCCCTCGCGAAGGTGGCGCACGTGACGGATCGCAGATAAGATCGCCGCCCACAGCAACGTTGGTTGCCGGGGTTGCCGTACCTCGTACTCCCGTGGCTGAGCCGCACCCGGCTCACCGCCGCTCTTGAATGCGGCGGCCGAAGGCCTAGCCTCGGCTAAGCGTCTCACGAGGTCGGCGTTTTCTTTGTAGAGCTTGTCCAATTCTTCCTTCGATGCCGCCAAGCTGGAACTAAAGACAGACGCCGCTCGCTGGAGGCCGCCGGCGGCGCGGGCGGGCGCGTCGCGGGCGGGCGCGTGCGGGACGGGGCCGGGACGGGGGCGGCGCCGCACCTGTTCACCCGGGCCAGCCAGGGCAGAACGCGGAATGCGCCTCCTCGCAATCGCCGGCGCGGCGCCTCGTTACTGCGACTGAGAGAATGCTGCTGAGCCATCTCGATGCTGGTCGACGACGCCTCGTCGTCGGGTGCGGCGGCGGCGGATGCGGCGACAGAAGGGCTAGCCGTCTGCACCGCCTTGTCTGCCGTCCGCCGGGCGCCGGCGGGTTTGTGCGGCTGCGGCGGCTGCCTCCTAGCGTCGGATTGAAAACGCGAGATCGCAGCTCGAAGCTCGCTTTCACGACTCGGCCTACCGCCGGCAGCCTGCAGTCTCTCACCGGAGGCCTACAACGGTTATCAAATCCGCTAGAAACGGCGTCCCCGGAGACCTAAGGGTTGTCGCGTCTCTGTCGGACATAAATGCAATGTATCTCCGTCTGTAACTCCCCGATGCCACAAGGACTTTGGTGGTATTGGCAGCGCGTTGAGATAAGACGTCGCTGCGTAAGAATTGTAGAAGTGACTTCTACAGTCTACGACATGCTTTCTTTACGGCCTATACAAAGTGCCTAGAAGGAAATTTAGTTTTCTGAGGACACCATGCAAACCCATAACTAATTAAAGCGAGAAAGCTCGCCCGTTATGCAGCTAGATGGCGGCGAGAAAGTCTGTCCGTCACGTGCAAGATGGCGACCAGTACTTCTGGGAGTGACGTGCTAATTTATGAACAGTATTGTACTTCCACCATGACTCAGCGAAGCGATTCCACAGGCAGTGAGCTCTAGTATCTTATTATTACGACTAACATTATTCTTATTTTAATATACAGCAAAAAAGATCCTGTTGTTAACGTTAACATTATTCTTATTTTAATACACAGTAAAAAGATTCTGTTGTTAACGTTTTTAAAGTAAAAGTATGTTGCAGTAGTGGTCAATTGACTACTTCCGTTTACAAAATAATGTATACGTACGCATCCCGTGGGAGGGGCGCTCGGCAAAGGGCTCTTTCACGGCGTGTAAGCGACAATGCCGCCGGCGCGGTCAACTGCTTTTTCTGTTGATGCAGAGCCTTTAGCAGCCGATGCCATGGCTGCATATCGCCCGCGTGAATGTGAGCTCACTCAGGCCCGACCCGAAGCGGCGGCGGCAGCTTAGACCCGAGCGTCTGGCTGCCCGATCGCCACCGGCTTTGCTGCGACTCGCTGTGTAGACTCACTTAGCGCGGCTGCGGGGTCGCCTCGCCCTAGTCAGAGACGCAGAGACGCAGCTCTAGAGAGCGCGAGCTCGCAAGGAAGAAATGAGGAGGCGCCCTGGGGCGGCAAGCTGCGGTCGCAGTGAGGAGCTGTAGTCAATGAATACCCGCCGCGCACAAGTAGCTCCGCGGTGGCTAGACGGGATTGCTGGCGAAAAATATCCGCGCATCCAGCGCGGCCAAACTGGCGGCGCATTTTCGCAGCAGACATTTCAGGCCGATGGCAGCGATTTCAACAGCGAGCCGCACACGCCGCCGCGCGCGTCCTCGCTGTCCGCAGAGGACGCGCGAGGGCCCCGCCTTTCGTCGCTGCCATCGCCGCGCGCGCGCCAAAGTCTGGCGTAACAGGAGACGGATGCGATCTGGCATTGACCTTCAGTCCTCTCGCCTTCCTTCGCGCGCGCTCCACGAAAGCGCCGGCGAAGGGGTGCGCAAGGCTAGCGTCGCGCGAGGCCGTCGCGCGTGGCGTGAAGCCGCAAGACTGCTGGTACGACGACCGCTCGGCGGCGCCGTTGCCGCCGAGCGGTCGCTCTTCCAGCTCGATGCGGAGGCCGCAGGGCGGAATCCGCAGCGCGCGCCTTCGCGCAGCGACGGTCTTGCGCGCTCACAATGGCGTCAGCCGAACGACGTGTTGATCGAGCTCGAGAAACGTCGGCGCGAACGCTCGACCAAGCAGCGCGCGCGCCCCGACTCCTGACCCGGACGGCTCGCGGCGAGGTCCGCCGGGTGGGGGAGTGTGGCGAGGCAGCTGCCGCACGGCGGGCGCTCGCGGTTGATAGAGAGAGAGACAGACAGACACAGAGACAGAGAGAGACACAGAGAGAGACACAGAGAGAGAGAGAGAGGCAGAGACAGAGACAGAGACACGGAGAGAGAGAGAGAGAGAGAGAGAGAGAGAGAAAGGGAGACACAGAGAGAGAGAGAGAGAGAGACACGGAGAGAGAGAGAGAGAAAGAGAGACACAGAAAGAGAGAGAGAGAGAGAGAGAGTGTGTGTGTGTGTGTGTGTGTGCGTGCGTGTGCGCGTGCGTGCGGCGTGTGTGCGTGCGTGTGTGTGTGTGTGTGTGTTTGTGCGTGTGAGCAAAGACCAGTCTGGCAATGCCGCCGTCGCGGCTGGAATCGCGTTCGGAGGCCATTGGCGAGCGCTCACGCATAGATCGGCGCGCGGCGTGCGGCGCGAGCTCCGGGCTCTGGCGACGCGCCGTGAAAGGCGACCGCCGCAAGGCATTCGCGTGTAAACACGGGGCGCGCAGATATTTGCAATTCAGCACGCCTCGGACAAACAGCGATGCCCTTTGAGCTCGCCTAGCTGCCTCGCCGCTGCCGCCAGTCTGACTCTAGACGATTAGGCGCGACGCGACGCGAGCAGCGCCTCCTCGCGGCGGCGCTGGCGCGCTCGACGGGTAACTCGAGCGGACAAAGGAGCCGCGACGGCGCGCGCGACTCGCGAGCCTCTCGCATTGGCGGCGGCGCCACCGAGCGACGTGGAGGGGAGGGCGCGAAGCTGCCGAGGGCTAGCGGAAGTGAAAGCGCCTCTGGCCTCGCTGCGCGTGCGCCGGTTTGTGATAGAATTCATTTGTATACATTGCCACTCTCGTGCCGGTCGCCTCGAGGGCCGACGCGATATTTAGGCCGCGGCGCCTGTCGGCGCGGCGTCGGCGAGTGCACGTCTCCCCCAATGCGTCGTGCGCTGTAATGAGGACCGCGCGGCAACTTGAGTAACCGCAGCGAGCATTCCGAGTAGAGCATTAGTGACTGGCGCCTTACCCGGAAGCGGATGCGTGGCCGGTACATGTAGCGGAAGTGGAGGCATTAGAAGGGGAAGTGGTATCGAAAGCAGTGTCTGACTGGGAAGTAGAGTGCCCTGATTGGGCCACAATTATCACCGATGTCTGCAGTGTTACGTTAAGAATAAAAGTGTTTTTCCTCGCTAGCTCGCTAGCGACAGTTGAACGCTAACGACATGATCAAAATATGGAATAGACGTGCCAACTTACGAAAAGGGATGCAAATAGACATTTCAGAGTCAGAGCAGTGAGTTGTACGATGTTTAGCATGGTGGGGCAGTAGATCCGATAGGTAGGCTGGAGCCAAAGAATGAAGGGACCTAAAAGTCGACGCGCTGCTTGATTGGGAGCCAGTGCAGGTCGGCGAGAAGCGGTGTGATGAGGCAGGTGTGACGCTCACGACAGACGAGCCTAGCTGCAAAGTTTTGCACCGGCCTGGTTGCACATGCGAGTAGACCAGCAAGCAGCGACAGACAAAAGTCGAGACGGGATGTCACAAATGCATACAAAATACAACAAATGACAGAAAATAACTGTATAGCTCACCCGTTGTTACATTATATTATACTATTATAATGCTAATATTAAAACCAGTATTATAATGTAATGTTAAAATTTAATCAAATATAAGAATACAATATATATAAAAATATAAAATATAATGAGTAATAAATATAAGAATATTTTATAAACTTAAATATTTATATACATCAAATAAATATGAAAATAAGTTAAATTAAAAAAATTATATGATTAGTATTATAAGGCCAATCCTAAAGTGTTATAAATGTATAAGCCTCGTTTGCAAAGCTAAGACACTTTTAAGCAGCCAGGGGAATGCGAGGGCAAGATCAATATCCCGGCTCCCCCTTTTGCCATCGTCTGAGCGAGCGTCGTCAGGTCTGTACGAATGTGACTTTGTGAGAGCATTCGTGAGAAGCATGGGATCTTTCGCTTCGACAACCGTCGTTTCAGGTGGCCATTTGTAAAATCAATTTGCTAGTTCGCGTTCAATCCGCTCACTCCTCTCGTAGTGTTCGTTTGTCGCGCTACTCGTCAGCAGTCGCTTCGGCGTGGCAAGCTGACCACGAGGCTGAAGGCGAGAGAGCTAGAGAACAAAAGGCGAGGAGAGCCGAGCCCTTGGAAAAACTAGCGGCTCGCCGAGCGAGCGCCGTGCGAGCCGACGGAACTCCCAGAGCGAGCGCTCTTCGCGCCGCGCTCCCTGACTCCGGCGTCGCTCCGGCGTCGCTCCGGCGTCGGCGAGCCGCGGCAGGAGCAGCGGAGCTGCTCGCGCTTACCAGCGCCGGCAGCAGTGGAC
This sequence comes from Cristatella mucedo, assembly GCA_009760855.2. Classification (NCBI taxonomy): domain Eukaryota; kingdom Metazoa; phylum Bryozoa; class Phylactolaemata; family Cristatellidae; genus Cristatella; species Cristatella mucedo. The sequence goes on along the minus strand of WPIO01000021.1, from coordinate 4,867,857 downwards.
CGCGGCTCGACGCGGCGGTCGCTTTAGGCCGAGCTGCTGACACTTTCCCTAGCTTGTTCTGGATCATCGCGGCTAACGGTAGCCTCTTGGCGATGGATTGAGGCTGCTTGCCTGCGGCGTCATCAGTCTCGCCTGCTGCGGAAGCGTCTTCGCGGCCGCTGGCGGCGGCGGCGCGATGCCTCTCCGCTGTCTCGGTGCCTGAAAAGAGCCGCTCCGAGTCAGCTCGCGCGAGTGCCTGCGCCCTCGGCGGGATAATGCGAGACTCTCTCGTCCGAACCTTGGTCCGCCGCTTGTTCGCGCTGGCCGACGCCTGAGCGTGCGCTGCCTGCGGCGCTGGCGGCTGGCGGCGTCGGCTCGGCTGCTGGCGGCCGCCGCGCCGAAAGGCGCATTCGAATCAGCGGCTTCAACTTGCCAGCGATGCGCTGCGACGCGGAGCGACAGAGAATGCTTGGCCGATTGAACGCTTGAGACGAAGCAGCAGCAGCGCCTCGCCTACCTCGCATCAGCTGCACGTAGAGGGCTAGCGCTGTCTACGCAGGAGCGGCGGCGGAGGCGGCGGCGAGGGCTAGTGCTGATCAAAAAGCTGATGCCGAGCTGAACAAACGCCAGACCAGCACCGAAAGGCGGCGTCTCCTGAGACGCCGCCTTCTGCTTTCGCGCGCTTCTTCGCGCTTCTTCGCCGCAGTCGAACGCCGCCGAGCGCTATCGGCTATCCTCGCGGCGCTGTAGCTTACGTTCTTGAGGATCTTCTCCTGCCATTGAGAGAGCAACGGTGGCGAGCGCAGCGGTTCCGTTCTGAACGCCTCAAAGCGAAAGATGAGCCGGCGCTCCGCTCGGCCGCGCGTGTACCCGGCCCACGGCACACGCGCGGCGGAGCGGCGGCGGCGGCTAGCAGCCGACGTTGGCACGCATCCGAGCGCTGCCTCGGCCATCGACTGTTGATCGACTCTTAAGCGCCTCTTTGACGCACAGCGAGACAGCGGTGCCAGTGTCAGACGGTGCGGCCGCTCGCTTGCGAGTTTCATATCCGGCTGAAGCTTGCCGTTTCCCGGGGGGAGAGAGAGGGTAGAGAGAGAGAGAGAGAGAGAGAGAGAGAGAGAGAGAGAGAGAGAGAGAGAGAGAGAGAGAGAGAGAGAGAACGGCTGCAGCTAGTCGCTTCCACTAGAAGCGACTAGCTGCAGTCGCACGCTCAGCCTCTCAGTGGGTGGAGGGCGAGCAAGACCTGCCGCATGCATCCCTGTGCCGCCCCGCGAGGCGTGCGCGATCGCGTAATGCGTCGCTCGCGCAGGACCGGAGTCTACCGAAAGAGCCCAAGAGAGCAAGCACAACGCGCGGTGCGCGTGCGTCAAGAGCCGCCAAAAAGTACAAGTACAAGTACTTCGAGCTACAAGTACAACTTCCGAGCAGCCTCCGAGCCGAGCGGCTAGCCGATACGGCACACCGTCCTCTCAATTTGCTCGGCTTCGGCAGCGTGCGTGCAACGCGCTGTCTTGAGCGAGAAGAAGAATAGGAGAGGACCGCAAAGAATAGGATCCGCTCGATTCGGACATAAGATACGGCACGTAGGCCGGGGTACTCGGTGAGTGATGTAAACGAGCGACCAGCGCGGAGTCGCCACACGACGCGCCGTAAGCCGCTCGCAGTGGCGATCGTGAGCGCAAGAAACCGGCACGTAGGTGCGAGCCTCCGATGGCGCCGGGCATTCGCTGGCCCTTTTACGCAAGCCTGCCCAGGCGTTCTGCTCGCCATTGAGCCTCCAAAGCCATTCAAGATGACTCGCCGCGGATTGACCGCTACTTCACAGGCGCCGCCGATACGCGTTTCCGCCCGCTCGCGCCCCGCCGTCGCACGCCCGGCCGCTCGCCCGCGCGGCTCGTTGCAGACGAGCAATGGCGAGCCGAGCGCCCGCGGCGAGCACCCGCGGCGAGCACCCGCGGCGAGCACCCGCGGCCAGACGCTGTCGCGAGGGCGAGACGCAGGGCGGCGGCGCTCGCGTGGCTGGCGGCAGCGCTGCGCAGCCAGCCAGCCAGCGAAAGTGCTGAGAGGTTCTTCAGCAGCAGCAGCAGCGGCGGCGGCGGCGCCTCGCCAGGCTGGCGCCGCGACGACCATCGGCCGCTTTGGCCAAGCCTTCCGCTCTGCGGACGAACTCAAGTTGTTTTGGAATAGCAAAAAGCTAGTATCAGATCTCCATTGCTGCGATTCGGAAGCAACTTGAACCGAAACTCGATTCCAATTTGCGGCCAATTATTCAGTCGTTGGCCGTGACTTCCGGCATCCATCTCCGGCATACCGGCGGACGCGCGCAGCGCCCGCAGAGGCGAAGAGTGCGCGGCTGGCGCCGATAAGCCGGATGTCGGCGGACATAAAAAACTGGTCTAAGCGACCTGTTTATATAGGCCGACTGCCAGCGAGTTGTCTCGAGCCACCTTTCTCCCGGTTAGATACTCAGCAGATGCGACTTCACGCAAGCGTCAGTCGCCGCACCGCGGCTAGGATGCCAGCGTTACTTTTGTGAGCTTCGTCCTTGACTCTGGCTGCGGCCGAAGGGTCGAGTCTGGACCGCTGCCCTAAATAAAGCACCGGCTTCCTAGCCGGTACTCGTGGGAATGGTTCGAATTCTGCTGCTGCCGCTATGCGTTCCTCTGTAATTATGCAATTAACCATAACTCGGATTCATACTCTTGCATTATTTTATGATGATAACGCTAGCGATCCCTTATTTTACAGTAGCTATATATCTATGCAGTACGACCGCAAGCACGAGATCATTCAACGGCGGCTTCGGCTAGGTCTGTTCATTACACAGGTCAGTAACCTATACGTACAAGAGTGAGTTCTACTTACCGCACTATTTAATACCACTTCTCTCTCTCTCTCTATATATATATATATATATATATATATATCACAATTAATATGTATATATAATATTTGTATAGCACCCTAAGAGAACATAATCTCTATTCAGGCGAGTCGCGCGCGCCACGGTGCTCAAACTCGCGACCTCGGTCGTAATATACATTCACCTTGACCTCGGTCTCTAAGCGGCGAGCATCTTAACCGTTGGGCCAAACCAGCGCGGCCGGTTAGCTGAAAGGCTCTGTCCATTATACAAGTCAGCGGTCTGGACACGCGAGCTATCTCTGTCGATGACGCATCCCGTACTACCAGGCACGCGGGCCACGTCGGCTGCCGCACGGTGGCCTTGTAGCTAAGCTGAAGGCCAGTGCGCGCGGGGGAGGGGGAAAGGCCTAGGGCGAACTAGACGTCGAGGAGCCGGCTGGGGGGGGGGGGGCTAGGGGCGTAGGTCTGAGTCGCCATTGCGCCGGACCGAAGACGGGGCAGATAAGAACTCTTTCGAGCAATTGAGCTACACTGCCAGGGTTGAGTATCGTCTGCACCAAACGTTCCGAACTCGCTGTATCGGCTACTCAACTCAAGCGAGTCCTTGGCCACGAACGCCACCTGTCCTTACTGGTGCGTGACAAATACCAATGCTGGTGGCTCCACGAAGCTCCACGGCTAGCGAGAAATCGCAGATTCAGCCACGATACTCGGCGCAGCTGCGCCGACGGCGGGCGAGCACCGCGACAATAAAGAGCGCTCACGCCGCCCAGGGTTTGACCCCAGGCGTCAAGGTCAAGGCCTTCGATGGCCGACGTCATGGCCTCAAGCACTGCGGCATATGTGAAAAGCTTGCATACAGATTAATTACTCTTAGGGCTCTACACAAGTGTTCATTTTCTATTGCATAGCTTCATATGAAAAGTCAATGTCCTTAAGTAGAAAGACATACTTCCTGGCCGAAGCGTGCTGCACCGCTTATCATTGAGTGCAACTTTCTAGTTCGAAGCTCAAACTACGACTCACTGGCTCAAGCTAGACCAAGCTTTGTTGTGACTTCGCTTCTTGATTAGTGCAAATTCCTTCATGACTTCAGTACTCCCGACATGTGCCCTGTATCGGCTGCTATTGTTGCATAACTCAGCAACTCGGCTTCTCCGTCGTCGATGGCGTAGCTACCACGTCACCACGACACTTCTGTCTGAGCTTCACTCGCTACCTAGCATCGAGCGACTTCGAGATCCACTCTCTCCCTCTCTTTCCTTCATTATCGCTCTCTCTCTCTCTCTCTCTTTCTCTCTCTCTCTCTCTCTCTTTCTTTCATTCTCACTCTTTCTCTCTCTCTCTCTCTCTCTCTCTCTCTCTCTCTCTCTCTCTCTCTCTCTCTCTCTCGCCTACTGGTAGTTTCAGTCGGTGAATCCTGGCCTAAAAATTTCACCTCCTCGCTCTCGATCCGGTGTGCTCTGGCGCGCCACCCCCAGCTCTACGGCTTCCAGTGCGTCGGTTCGCATAACTCACCGCGTCGGTCCTTCGCAGGCTTGCTGAGGAGCAGCCTGTGCGAGCTCGCACCGCTCCTCGCATTAATCGAAATCCTGATGGCAATTGAGCCTCTCAGGATCTCCGAGCATGCTCCGAATTTTGGAAATCGCCTCCGGCTTCTGTAGCAATTCCTGCATCGACTTGGCATAATTTAAGTCTCATTTCAAGACGCATCTGCTCCGCTCAACGCTCCCTGCGCCCCCCCCCAGTCACACTTGTCTTTTTCTTCCTATGTGCCGTGCACGATTACCCGTGCATGCATGCATGATTCAGCGATCGCTACTATTCCGAGGTCCTAATAACCGGTGTCCCTGAGCGTATATTTTTGCGTTTTTGCTGCTGGTCTAAGCATGCTACTTATGTGCTTTCCATGCTTTTATAAGCGTGATACACTGCATTTCATTAAACAATGTTTATTGTGTCTCTTGCACTAATTTCCAGCGCCTGAATAGACATTTGGTTCTCTTTGGACGGAATACTAATGACTTGTTATAGTAATTTTTGAATGGCTATATTAATCTCGAAGCCACGGGCATAATCTATGCGTCAGCAGTTTTCAAAATTGGTTTTAAAATTAATCCAAAAAGTTAATTCCAGCGCTCCAAATAATGTTGCGATTCTTACACGGTAAGCGCATTAAAAAATATAGCTTTCGCGTTACCTGTGCATGCCTTGGCCTATGGACCGCTACATGTCGCCTGTGCACGTTAGTTATTACGCTTATTTAACAGCCGTTGGTACATCTACTGTGATACTCGTTGTGAAATCCTTACACATAAAATTGATTGTTTGCGTCTGTTTGTCGGTCATGCCAACCAGACTTCGAAGGCCAGACATTTTTCGAAGCCCGCATATGGGCGGCCGGAGGCTGCTTCTGGATAATATTAACAATTACACACTTAATAAAGCGCCCTCAGAGAACTCAATCTATTTCTAGGCGCTTTACATTTAATGCAAAGGAAACACCATCGAGTGGTGAGTGGTATCATGCTTGATTAACAGCATGAATAACATGGTTAGGGGTGACATGCACAGGGTCAGCATGCAAGTGTGGTTAGTGGCAGCATGCAACAGGGTTAGCACGCATAATCACATAAAGGATGAAATCACTGTGACCCAGTAAATGCTGTAATAAATAGGTGCGTTTTAATTGTTTTTAAATGTGGTTAAGTCACGGGATGTCGTGACCCAAGTCGGTAGTGAGTTCCAGGCTTTGGGAGCATACCAACTAAAGGCACGGTCTCCAAAGGATTTGAGGTTTGTACGAGGTTTAGGTAAACAGTTAGATTACAAAAAGCGGGTGGTACGATGCTTGGCCTGGTGGGGGAGTACATCTGAGAGATAGGCTGGAGCCAAAGAATGGAGTTACCTAAAAGTGAGCGACAAATCCTTGAAGTCGATGCGTTGCTTGACTGCGAGCCAGTGCAGGTCGGCGAGAAGTGGTGTGATGTGGCAACTGCGTTGCTCACGACAGATAAGCCTAGCTGCAGAGCTTTGCACCAGCTGTAAGTGCCTGAGTGTACATGCCGGTAGACCAGCAAGCAGTGAGTTACAGAAGTCAAGACGGAATGTCACAAATGCATGGATCAACTTAGATGTGATATCCCTGTCTAAATAACCAAAATGTCAGCAATGTTATGTAGCTTAACGAAGGCAGAATTGACTGTCGAGCTGGTGCGGTCGTCTAACGAAAGGTAACTTTGGAACATGATACCTAGATTTCGAGCTGATTCAACAGGAGATATTCTGGCAGAGCCAATTTTGTGCGTTAGCCTTTCCAATTTTGGAATCACATTCGGTTTTCCATAACTAGTAAGTTAGTTTTAACATAATTCAATTTAAGACAAATTTGCTGCCATCCATGTGCGGATGTCATTAATACAGGCAGGAAGAGAGTTGAGAGAATTTGACGTGCTCGAGGGTTGGGAGGGATCAAAACAAAGGTGCAACTGAGTGTCATCCGCTTAGAAGTGAATGCCAAGATTGTGCTTGACAATCACATCGGAAAGCTGGAGAGTATAAACAGTGAGAAGAATCTGACCAAGCATGGAGCTCTGAGGTATGCCATATTTCAGAGGTATCTCGGATTATCTTTGTCTATTCCATCGTGAATTTATAAGGGAAATTCTGAAACATATTACGAAGTTCTATGTGTTAGTTCCACTGCATAAGCGCACTGTCGGGTAGCCTAGCAGTCGTGCAGAAAAGCGTCGCCTCCGAAAAAGCAAGGCGACTGCCTTTGTGAGACCTAGTCATCGTTGACCGTTGGCCGGCGCTGGTCTGCCAAAGAATTTGATTCAACAGAAGCGAAGTTACTTGGATTCGAATTCCGGCTTCCTTCACTTTTTTCCACGTTATAAACTGCCTCATTATGAATATATTTTGCTTTGACGTGCAGTTGTGGTTTGTGAGCACCGCTGGCATGTTCGTTGAAGTGTTGTATAGCTCTCTCAATTTGGACTAGCCAGAGGCGTAGTGTGACCTTTCGGCGCCCGGGGACAAATGTACAAATGGCGCCCCTCCCTTGTCAATAATTGCTGAAAAATAGCTCCGCCATTGAAGAATGTAAAAAACACGCTACCAGGCATATCGAGGCCAGAGAGTTTTATTAATTGTACTACGGGTACAAGGTAGTTATCATAGCTTTATCTTGCGTGAATTTTTCTGGCCTTGATTGTAGAAAACTGGTCTATTGCAGTTTGAAAGTAATGTTTTCCAGTTTTTCTTTCTCTATGCTTAACAATGCCAAATTGGAAAGTCGATCTTACTCCATTGATGCTTTTAAATAAGACAGGATTATCTTCAGCTTGCTAAGGGAACGTTCACAACTGACAATTGATACAGCTAAGGTGAGAAGAACGAGGCAACTTTCAAGTTAGGAAACACATCTTCTCCATAACTGATAATAAAATAATTGAGTTACAGTGGTGTCTTTAGTGCCGAGTCGTGTCGCTTGGCGAGAAGTATTTTACAGTCACATATTTCGCTGTACCATTACTATGTACCATTACATGTACTATTCCATCAACGTCTGAACAATAGAAGCCTCCGAGATTTAGACATTACTGGCGGAGTTTGGTCTGGTCAATCGTCTTCAAAAGCTTCTCAAATTTAAACAAGAAATTAAAATTTTAGAACCAAGATCTGTGATCCGCTTAAACCTAATTGTAATTTCTTGTCGAATATAGTCTATGCTGTCTTTCACGATTCTTGAAATCTTCTCCTCTGCCAAGAGACCAACATCACGAGAGAGTTCTCCAGGCATCGGTGTCCTTGGGCGGATTCTTTGTTCAATTGAAACTAACCACAATTCACATCTCTTTCAGGCATCTAGTAGTGATTCCTGACACAGGTCTTCTCGAAGTCTTGACAACTCAATCTCAAGAGAGTGGAGGTCGCAAGAGGCGTCTTTGAAGTTCATCGTTGGATCCTGCAGCCGTTTCTGAAAGCGGTCAATCTTCCGTAAGATGCTGTACCAAAATGGAAACAAAGCCAAAAAGTTAAATTTCAAAATGCAATGCCGGAGAGTGCCAGCTTCACTTCCTGTTTCAAGTGTTCTACTTGCGTCCTCAGACAGTTGCTCCAACAGACCCCCGATGCTGTTCAGTCTATCATTTATAGCTTTCACAGTATCCACTCTTGCACTCCACCTTGCTGCAGAGTCACGTTTGACAGTGATGGTTAAGACCTTCAGTTCTACCCACCACAGAGTTGATCTTGAAAAGAACAAGTAGGTGCTCTCTATTGTTCCATAAACGGTGATGACGACGGAATCTTGACTTACAGCATGATCTCCTGCCAAGTTCAAGCTGTGGTTATCACAGTTTAAAAAACTGCCTTCTCATTTCTGGATAGTATTCTCATTTGGACACATGAAAAGTGGCCTTACATGACTACTGCATTGTAGCACAGCCGGTTAAGTAAGCCTAGCTTGTGTGGTCTAATAGTGTGTCGGTGCTCAGCCACGGCACGCTGGCTCGCCGTTGACACGGCGCAGCCGTCCGGGTTCGCCCTTAGCGCGAAGCAGCCCGACTGTTCCTGGCAGGATGAGGCAAGCGGACGGGGAATGTAGTTGAAAAGCGGACGGAGGGGTTAACGGCCGTGTGCTTGTTTCGCTGCGAGCGTCAGCCGAATGCCCGGTGGTTAAAGCCACCTCATTATTTCCGTGCCGTTGCTGTGTACCGCCAGAGCGTCAAGCTACAGCTTGGTCAAAGTCTGTAAGCATCCTTATCTAGCTCAGCCAGAAATAGTCAAGTCCATTAAAACAAGAACTTACTTGAAACCAAGATGGAGATTCTCACGTGAAAAATTAAAAAAAAAATACGCACAATCCATTTTGATTTTGGCGCTCCCGTGGCCTTGGCGCCAGGGAACATCTGTCTCCTCCCCCTTGCCCACCCCTTGTCTCGCCTGTGGGACCTTTTGCCTATGGTTTGATGAGTACCGCTGGCGTGTTTACTAGTCTACTCCATGGCGGGCTTATAGATTTTCGAGGCCCTGATGTAACTGACTCCTGACGTTTGTGAGAGAGATGAGTAACAGCGACAGGGGAACAACCGCCGGCTCCGACCTCAGGGCCGAGTTTCGTCGGAGAGAGGCCCTAGCGTGAGCAATGAGAAATGCATGCGTTTGGTTCGTGCGGGTCGGTCAAATTTTCGGTTCTTCCGCAGTGGCTCCCAATTTCTAGTACCCCTCATCGACCTCGAGAGGTCCATTCGCTGGAATCTCGCTTCCGCATTTCTTACGAATCGACATCTTCTATGCTGTTGCCAACTGTGGCGAATCCTATCCACCCCTTCTGAGCTGCTACTTACGTGCCAATCGCTTCCTCGACTGGCCTCATAACTCAGCTATGCTTCTCACTTTCTCTGCGCTGCGTTAGACGAAGTCTGTTGGCTACCGCAAGAGCACCGAAAACCGCTGAGGCTTCGCATGTGCGAATTAGAAACCTCTCCGGCGTAGCATTCCCACTCAGTCTTTGTGGCTTTGTGGAGTTATAGACGGATGCACATTATCTGCAACGGTTGCAATACTTACTCTTCTTTCTTCTCCTCTTCGCACCTCGAGAGCTTCTCATGCTCTGGTCAGTGATATGTGCTCCTAGTCGATCCCAATCCTAATCCTTCGAATCCTAATCCTTTAATGACTACGAATCCCTCGGAGCCTCCTGCATAATTCTGCACTCAACCATGCTAGCAGATAGATAGTTTTGATAGCAGTCACCTACTGCCGGCGCTTTTTGTGTTGTGTTACTGCTCTTGGTTTATATCAGCTGTTTTAGCAGCATGAGTGTAGCTGTTGTGACTGCTTGCTGTAGAAACTGCCCCTGGAGAATTTTCAGTACTCGGCAGATATGGAGCAGCCAGAACTCGTGCTGAATTGGAAGGCTTCAAAAGAGGTCAGATTGTTGCAGCAGAAGATCAAGGTTCTTGTTATGGTAGACTGTATTCTCCAATCAGATGATAGGCCTCTAAAGTGGAATGTAAGTCTGCCTACTCTATTTTCAACCTCTCTTTCTTCCTGTTGTTTTTATATATGGATGCATCCCTGAAATGTCGCTTCGCTTTGATACTGGTTCAGTATGACTTCTGACCGTGCCAGTGCACTGGAAGTGGTCGGGACTTTCTGTTCTGCAATCACGTAGCCAAAAATTCTCCCTTTGGGGCTGGGCTACAGTGTTAGCAATCCTTCTGCCAAGCTCATTACTCGGACTCGAGCTTGTCAGCGTAGCAAATCAATCGACTCCAATCAGCTCCGAGCTCCGGTCTCTTCATTGGAAGCAAGATTCTGCTCGCAGCCGATCCCTTCAAGTCATATCTTTTCCCGACCAGTAGGATTAGAGACGACAGAAAACAAAACGATCTCGCTTCCAGCGAGGTGAGTTACTAGTTGCCACTGTATGGCTATTTCATGGTAGTCCAAATCGAAATGCTACCGCAGCTGGTTCATCATGACAACTTTGCAATTATTTAATCATCGCAAGTCTTTTCTTCAGCCGCTATTTCAAAGCGTATAGACTTATGGCTCTGCACTCCTCCAGCGCGGATAGAAATGAGCAGTCTGGGAAGCGCCAGCAAGCATTGTAATGTAGGGTTTAATGGAACTAGCGCCTTTCCTATTTACTAATGACATCCGTAGTAATAGCGATGTGGTAGGTCGTCCTCGTATGTCAGCAGCAATTGACGCCGTCGTGTCCAATCAGTGCCGATGGTATGACGGACACGGTATTACTGTGGTTGTATAAATTCATTTCCGACCGAATCCGGTCAACAGAATGTCCGTAATGCTGCGGATACTTCTTTCCAGGCCGTCCGTTACGTGGCCAGTGACAGGGAGCGGTGGTATCAAAGCACTGCTGCTCTCCGGCGGCTATCAGTCGCTACTTGAACCAATCACTGAAGACCGAGGTGTAGGTTGACTTACTTGTATACAGACATTATCGAGCTATATCCACTCAAACCTCAAATCAAACCGGCGGTAGTTGCAGTTGCGAGACTCATTGCAACTCGAGCAGATACCGCGTTCTAGGTGACACTACATTTCAGAAGAGTTCTTAGAAGACAGTTCAACAAGACTTTGCCATGCACGGTCTCCAAGAATTCGAGGTTTATTAAAGGCTCGGCAATAACATCCTTCTCAGAGAAGAGGAAGGTACCGTGGAAAGCTTGAGAAGTAGGTAATTCGCACCGCTGCAGGCCTGAGCAGGAGAATGAAAAGGCTTGCAAGCGAGTGACAGAACCTTGAAGCTGCTGATGGGGAGCCAGCTCTTGTCTGTCACAAGCGATGCAAAATAGCAATTACGAGGTCCCGTAAAACCATGCTGCAGTGAGTAGCAGCTGCAGCCTTTAGTGTCCGTTTCCGGTTGCCTATAAATATTGTACTCAGCTATCCAAACCAAGTCTCATTTTAGGAAGGATCCAACCATTGCGCTATTAAGCTACCACTCAGTAAGCACAAAAAGGTGAGCGATACAATGGTTTCTCCGATTGCTGTTTAATTTTTATTACCGCGACGGAGAGCATATTTGATTCTTGCTAAGCCACCAATATAAGCGAAATAATTAGCCTTTCGCTGCGGAAACTTGATGAAATTTCAAAGCAGCCAACTGCAGGGACAGAAATAATTTACAAAAATCGTGGGAAGGCAAGAAACTGATGGGTAAGACTTCGCACAATCTCCCGCCACTGTGGACAAGGTATCAATCCGACCAATTGAATAAATAACATGCAGTACTCAATTTGCACTTAAAAATCACTTCGAATTTACAGCGATGCAGCATCTAATATTACTGGATAGCTAACCCCACAAGAGGAAACGGCAAGTAAGAGCACGGACCACATACCGGTTGATGCTCCGTATACTTGAATTTGCTTGCACACTATTGGTGTGCTATCTCTGCATTATAATTGGGCTTTTTTGAGCCTACCCTTCTTCATTGCTTGAGTAGCAAAAAGTGTTTTAGCAAGCTAAAAATGTAGTATCTAAGCATAATAGGGCATTGGCAGAGATATGAAAACGCTGCCAGAGGTTGCATACAGGCTCGCTAAGTGCGGCAGTTGCTATATCAAAATTCAGCTGATGATTACTGAAATACAGAACGGCAGAGCCGCAGCCTCAGGCGTTCAGCCATCAGCCCCTCCAGCCTACCCTCATCGATTGGCTTTGCCGAAGCAAGGTAATAGTTCAGCCCACTATTTTCAAAACGATTTCCTGCATTTACGGAATTCGTTTCCTGCAGCCACTCGGTCTAGTCTTGCACCAGCTAACACATACGTCAATTACCAGAACATGGAAGCGTGGAAGAGCACAGTTGCATTTCGTAACGAGTCCATAGCATATATAGGAAGCACAGCGATGGAAAGAGTCGTCCTAGAGTCTTTTCTCGCATTACTAAGCTACGCCACCATTTAAAACGACAACTCTGTCGCTGTCAGCATTGCCATGCAAGGTCAAGGTTTAAATTTCTTGACTAGACGTTACGTACTCCTACGGTACTCTAATGGTCTTAGCGTGGCAATGCACATTAGGTGATGACACTTCCTCTTGCATAAGCTGTTGGCTGCAGATGCTTTCGCTCTGCTACTTCCATGAGATAAAAACTTTACATTTCAATATCCAAACCAATACTCTAATCGTTGAGCTAGAGGCTACTCCAAGATCGTGCTTCCTTTGCAGCAGATGCCTGGAAAGAGATTGAGTTCTGTGATGGCGCTATATCAAGGTCATTATTAATATTATTACTCTGCAATCGCAATTCATCAGACGCCTAGCATTACTTTCCCTGTATCTCAAAAGTGGAAACCTAATTAGACACTTGAATAAAGCAGAGTCTATCACTGCACACTTGAAACCCCAACAGTAGCCGACCGATATACCGTCAAGCTTTTTTATGTATCTTTATTGACCACATATTGACATCCGTCGACGAAGACGTAGGTAGCACGTCCCTTTTCCGATACCCTTCGTCGACAGGTCCATTACAACCGATTATTCCTGTGTTTTCACGACGTGTCTAGCTAATTTTCAGAGGTTGTCACTTACGTCTAGGCATACCGGTCGACGGTACGGTCGGCGGTACGGTCGGCGTTACGAAGTAGGCGGCATTGCAGTGGGCTGTGCTAGTCTGGGATGTGTTCTGCTCGAGACAGAGGCGTCGTTGGAGTTTCGGCATTCAAAACGAAAGCATTGACTTTGAGCGGCATAGCGCACGGTCGATGCCTGCTTTTGAAATCCGCCCAAACAGGCTACTTATCTGCTGTAAGCACGTGTTATTTTAGATTTCGTTGCTATTTTTCCTGACAGCTTGAAAAGATTCTTTCACTTCTTAAGTAAATCGTTTTGGGAGAGTAGGAGTTCCGAGCAAGAAGCTTCCGAGTGGGGCACCTCTGGCGATGCCACAGCCTGACGTCTGTGCCCTCGCTTTGAGAGTGTGAAGCTGCACGAACGCCCGATGCGATCCTCTCTAAGGCCTCTCTGGAGCTGCTTAAAGAAGAAAGAACTGCCTTGTGAGCAACTCTGTAAATACGATCTTTCTCTTCTATAATGAAGGCCCCTCTGAAAACTGAGACCGTACTAAAGACACGCCCACGATCCCTGCCGCCCTACCCATGCTTGCAGCTTACCGAGCCTATCCAAGGTAGCAGCGGTCGCTGTACTCACGAGAGTCACACATTACCCCTTGCACCGGCCGCAAATGCGCTCCGCTCGGCGGCTCTAACGTAAACGTGCTGCTCTCCGGTAGCTCGGCGGTAGGCCCTTCCCGTCTTTTGATGGGGGCGGGGTTGGGTGGGTGGCGAGGTCGATGCTAAAGGGTCGATATCGCTCGTTTGGCTCCCCCCCCCCCGGCTGTGGAGTCGAGCCAGAGCAACCGGAAACGACGTGACCGAACATCGACATCCTTAGGCGACTCGATGCGGCTAGTATTCGGAGGTTGGCTCATTGCTGCTTGGCAGCGTACAGAGTTACCTGTAAAACGATGAGCTGACTCGAAGCGAGCGAGTGCTATGCGGCTCGCCGGCGTTCGAGGAATACCTTCCACGAGCGCCATCCTATGCCTGGCGGCCCCCTACAAGGATTGGCAGTAAAGCGGAATGTCACTGGCAGGCGGGCCTCATTTGCTCCGCTGTCATAAAAATCATTTAGCCTCCTCTAAAACGGGACGGCAACCTTTTTAGGAAGCAGATCTCATCCAGCGTTATGTCACAGAAGCGCCGAGTAGGAGGGCGTAGGTTGGCTCTTCTGGAGTACGGTAACGCTATGATGCTAACTAGGCCAGTTACTATGTAGCGGCTTTGGGTTATAACACGTACGAAAGTGTCTTAATAGATGGTTAGTAAGTTATACTTCCTGCCCGTTGGTGCACAGATGTGGCTCCATCGCGATGCAGATAGTACGGATGTATGTTTGTAAACGTGCAGACGTGATTTATCAAGGTATGGTCATTCTTGATTGCAATCGGCTCCGCTATTGAAGCCATAAGTGGTTGCATTGGTGCAGTTTCTGCAACTCGTTAGCTTCTATGCGTTAATTTCGAGGCTCTGGATTCACCAGCTTCGCTTTCTTACACGCGTTAACAAGGCATAACAGCCATTACGTTCGCTGCGTTTGCTGGAAAGACTGTGGCTCCGAAGCCGCGAACGCGCTCTAAGCATTTTGTGTCAGAAGTGAGACAGTTGCTAGGGAATTTCGACTTCTCGGTGACCCATGCGTCAAAAGCAATACGGCGGACATTGCAACGCAGGTGTGTATGTATATCCATGTGTAACTCCACAAAGCCATAGAGAGACTAAGTGAGAGTTTTCTATAGCGAACTGAAAGCCCAGGCGGCTTTCGGTTCGCATGCGGTAGCCAACAGACTCCATCTCACGAAACAAGGAGAAAATATGAAGCACAGCTGAATCAGGAGGGAAGTCGAAGAAGTGAGCAGCATGGAGGTAGCCGCTCAGGAAAAGGCTGGAAAAGAATGTGCCACCGTCGGCAGCAGGAGAACTGTCGTTGCGTAAGAATTTGTGGGGGTGCAGAACATGGTTGGATCTACTCTTTGTGAAATTGAGAAACCCTCTTTAGGGCTTTCGAGGTGAGAGGCTGTGATTTTTACGCAGCGGGTAGCTGGCTGAAGGTGATGTACGGATTCTAGTGCCGTAGCCCTGACAGAAGATGTAGCGTACGAGATGAACATTGTTCTCGAGCCGGTTATTGTCGTAGTCAGTAACTGTTGTAATTTTCTTTTGTACTGCTACTGTAGACATCGCTGATGTGGTGAAATGCTTTCCTGGTACTGACACCATTGATTTGCATATCGGCGATCGTTCTACGGTGGTCTCTGCATTTCGCCGACCCTAGTCACGCGTCCGACGAGGATTCGTGCTTTGGTGATGTGCATTGCTGCGACCCTAGCTACATGCCGTAGCGACCCGGTATTGACCGAATAATCCGAGCCGGTCTCAGGCGCTAGCTAATAGGCATCATGCAACTCGCTAAGGATACGCAGGAAGCAGCAGCGATGGCTGGCGTAGACTTGAGATGAAAGTAAGTTACTGACTTTTACTTACGATGTTACTTTCAGTTAGACGAGTGTTACTGACTTTTACTTACGATGGTTTACCTTTCGACTTTAGGCTGGCCGAGATAGAGCTCTGACCCTAGCTAGCTTGTTGAACTCCAGACAACGAGTCCAGCTTCCATCATTGCATGTTAGCTAGGCAGCACTGATTTTTCTCGTAAGTGGTGCCGTTGCGAACGTTGTTTGTGAGCTAGTTTTGTGCAGGACCGGACCGACAGTGCAGACCTGCACCGGCCAGGGACCGCATCGTTCGTGGACCGTTACTCGTAGGCCTAAGGCAGGATAAGCTTAAGATGGGCTAAGCCTAGAAAAGGCTGGGCGAGCACTTCCGGATGCGAGAGCTGCGAAGCGCGCCCCTTACAGGGCTCGCTGTCCGCTCAGCTCAGATGTCTGCACCGCAAAGGGTCATCGGCAGAAATCAAAGTAGAGCTCGGCGGTCGCTGGTAATAAAAGGTCGATCCCGAGAAGCTGGTGTAGGGCAGCGAATAGGATGCGAGCGATCTGCATATAAATTGAGCGGTCTCCCTAGCGAGGCGCTCACGAAACCTGAAGACTTCAGCACGACAAGCTTCGAGGACCTCCAAAGATCTCAAATTAACGCTGACCGCGGCTGACAGCCGCTCGACGGCGGCGGGGCGATCGAGCTGCAACCAAGGCTACGGGAACTCAGGCGCAGGGGGGGGGCTGGCTTCGCTGCGGCGAGACCGCACGGGGCTGGAGTCGGAGCTACGTACGCGCGCGGTGCCATTTCGCGAACTGTCTCCAGTAGTAGAGAGCTCTCGTAGAGCAAAGGTCACTCCGCCTGAAGCCCGCGGCGAGGGAAGCCTTGCGAGCTAAAAAGCGTGCGCTGCTATAGCGGCGGCTGCGTACGCTACGCTTCTCGTGTTGCTTGCGCGGATGAACACCAGCGCTCGGTTGAGCGGCGGCGGGCCGGTTACGTAGCTTGAGGGGGCGGCGCCTTAGCGACTCGCCAGCGAGCGGCGAAGACCGCTCGCTGGCGAGTCGCCTCGTCTTGATGCGAGCGTCACCTCAACCCCCCCCCGCTATGCCGAGAGGTGCAGCGTAAGCTGGCCGGCGACGAGCGTGGGCTCGGGGCGACGCAGCGCTCGGTCGAAGCGACTAGAAGCCTAGAAGCGCCAAGCTTCGAGAGCCAAGCGTGGGCGAGCGCCGAGGGCTGCGTCGGCGGGTCTCGACGCTCTCTCGCTCACCTTCCGCGTCGCCGTCGTCCTCCTCCGATTCGCTTTGCGAGTCAGTGACCGCTGCCCGTCCGGCGGCTGGTGCCGAGGCCGCCGGAAACCGCTCACCCGCTGAAGACAACGCCTCGCGTTGCTTCGCGGCAGCAGGCGGACTGCGATCAGCAGCAACAGCAGCAGCCATTTGCCGAGCAGCGTCGCGTCAGCATCGCGCAGAAACTGGCGCGCGGCGATGCTGCGAAGACGCCCGCCGTTGCTGCACGGCACGGCGGCGCGCTTTCCTGGCGTAGCGCTGCGCCGACGTCCATCTGTGCGGGCGGCTCGTTAAAAAGTGCGTCGGTGGAGCGGCTTTGCTCTTTTGCGACAGGCGCTCTTTTGCGACAGGCCGGAAGTCGGAGCCGGCAGCGACAGTGAGCCTGCCGACCAGGCTGAGCAGAGCTGACGATTTCGCAAGGGCGCCCAAGTGGCCCCCGCCTCCGGTGCCGCCGTCAGCGGATGTTCGCGGGCGAATGAAAGTGCTGAATACTCGCTCGCAGGCCGTACCGAGCAAGCTTGAAAAAGACCGATTTAGTCGTAGCACTATTTTAATTTGGGTGAAAATAGCGGCGAACCTGCCCTTCGACGTCGACTTCCGCCAGAAAACGCCTTTCCGGCTACACCCGCGAATTGAAAACCCCGTCGCCGGCCGCGCGCCGCTCCGCTGACAGTACACCGCGTTCTACTATAAATGCAAATAAATTAGTTCTCCCTGATCTGCCCGCGGCCTACCGGCCGTCGCCGGTGCGTACGTGACGCCGCTTCCGGCGGCCACTTGCCGGAAGCCGCCGCGGCGGATTCCGGCGGCTGCAGGCCGCAGCCGCCGCGGAGTCGGGCGCCCGCCCGGCTCGGCCGATGAGCGCCGGAGGTGGCGGCGCTTCGGCTGGCCTTGCCGAGCACCGGACGCTCTCCTCCGTCGTAAATAGCTGCGCCGCACGCGGCAGCCAATGTCAAAGGAACTAATCACGTTCCTCTTTCTCCCCGCTAAATGACTTTCGGGTGCAACAAAAGAGCTGAACATTCCGCATCAACACGGCGCTGTTTTGAATCGGTTGGCGGGAGCTCCACGTCGTCGTCGTCGTCGTCGTCGTCGGCGGCGGCGGGCCGAGCCGATCGGCGGCGGCGGCGGCACGACGCCCCGCCGCCGCTTCCCTCGAGGACAGGGTGAGTCCTCGTCCGAGCGGAGCGCCGCGTCGAGCCAAGCCTCGACGCCGCGGCGGCCGCGGGGACAAGCTCGCTCGCGCGCGCGAGCGCCCGTCCGGTCCGATTCGCCAGCGAGCACGCCTCCGGCTATCGGCACGCGCACGACTGTGCCGACATGTCGGGGTACGTCTTGAGGACGACGTTCTTGCGGTGGTCGAAGTAGAGAGCGGTGAGCGACGTGAGCTGGTCCGGCACGCAGCACGGCGTCGGCACGTCGGCTCGGACGCCGACGGCGTGCAGCAAGCTCTGCAGCGTCGCGTGGTTGGTCGGATTCAGGCCCTGCAAGATGGAGAGAAGCGCGACGCGCGCGCGCGTTAGCGACGGCGAGCGAGCCGAGAGCGAGCCGAGAGCGAGCCGAGAGCGAGCCGAGAGCGAGCCGAGAGCGAGCCGAGAGCGAGCCGAGAGCGAGCCGAGAGCGAGCCGAGAGCGAGCCGAGAGCGAGCCGAGAGCGAGCCGAGAGCGAGCCGAGAGCGAGCCGAGAGCGAGCCGAGAGCGAGCCGAGAGCGAGCCGAGAGCGAGCCGAGCGAGCCGAGAGCGAGCGAGAGCCGAGCGAGCGAGCCGAGAGCGAGCCGAGAGCGAGCCGAGAGCGAGCCGAGAGCGAGCCGAGAGCGAGCCGAGAGCGAGCCGAGAGCGAGCCGAGAGCGAGCCGAGAGCGAGCGGAAAGCGAGCGACGCCAGCGGCGGGCCGCGCCGTGAAGGGGAGTTGCCTGCGCGCGCTGGGCTGCTGCCGCGCGCGACGCCTCACCAGCGCTTCCGGGAAGCGGCACTGGCCCGAGCAGTAACCCGCCTCGTAGCTCTTCGGCTCGATGATCCACGAGTCCCAGCCGATGTCCTTGAAGTCGAGCACGAGCTGCCGACGGCCGCAGCGAGCGCCGCCGCCGCCGCCGCCGCCGCCGCTGCCGACGCCGCCGCCGCTGCCGACGCTCGCCGACGTCGCGCCGCCGCCGCCGGTCTTGCCAGGACGCGGCCACGGGATCAGCTGCTCGAGGCCGCCCCGGGCGCCGCCTTCTTTCGGCTTGGCCGTCGCTCCGGTGGCGACGCTGGCGCTCTTCTGCGTCGTCTGCTGCTGCGCCGCAGCGGCGTCCGCCCGGCCGCCGCCGCCACCGTCGGCGGCGGTCACCTTGCGGCGCGAGACGTCCGGGTCGCCGGGTATCTCGTTGTCGTGCAGGTCGCGCCTGTGGCGCAGGAAGAACACGTGCTTGGCCGCCTCGAGGTCGTCCGCCGTTCGCTGCTTAAGGCCGCGAACCGGGTCGATCATGTTCTTCGTCTCCTCCTGGATCGAGCCGCCGGAGCCTCGCGCGCGCAGCCGCGAGTAGATCTGGTCCTCGCTGACGTTCGCCGTCTCGTTGGTGTAGACGAGGATGTACGGGCGCGAGTAGGCCTTCGTCAGCGGAAGCACGTCGCCGCGATAGGACGACGCCGACGCCGTCGCCGACGACGCGGCGGCGCCGAGCGGAGTCAGCGTGATGCCCAGCTGGTAGTGGTCGGTGGAGGCGCGTCGCACGGACCGCGTCACTGCGGGCGTGATATCGAGCGTCTGCCAGCCCCTGGAGATCTGGCTGAAGCCGAGCGTCTCGGCCGACGTCACGTCGGCCGAGCTTGGACTCTCGCGGACGTCGTAGAAGGTCACATGGAAGGCCTGCTCTTTAAGCGCGCCCGCCTTCCTTCGGTTGAAGTGCAGCTCGGCGCGGACGATGGTCGCCGGGTCGGCGATCGAAGCCACGTTGAAGAACACCAGGTCCGGCCGCAGCTGCGACCCTGCAAGGCAGAGGCGAGTGCAGAGCGTCCGTCAAGCGGCGCAGCTCGCTAGGCGCACACCGCGCAGGCGCGCGCCGCCGCCGCCGCCGCTGCCGCCGTCGCCCCACTGGCCGCCGGAGACCCGCTTTAAAGATAACCGCCGCCCGCCCGCCCGCCCGCCCGCCCGCCCGCCTGCCGACCTACTCGTCCAGCGGGTGCGCGTACGTAGCAATAGCGGCTGCGGGAAACCGACGGCCTTTTCGGTTGGCGATTGCGTCTTCCAATGACGCTCGGTGGAGGCCCCGCGAAGCGGCGAGCGCTCTCGCCGCTTCGCCAGACTCGCCGCTCCGCGATGCCGGCGCCGCGGAGGGTTCGGCCAATGCTTCGCCACTGAGGTGTCAGCGGAGAGAAAGAGCGTCAAGCGGCGGTGCAGCTTGTTGGGAGTTCAAAGCTCCGAAAAGAGCTTGGCATCGGCGATGCGTAAACGCGAGCTGGCGGAAGCATGAAATTAGGAGGGCGAGCGGAGCGAAGGAGCTGCGTCTTATACTCTGTCGTCTCGCTGCGGCCAGCGGTTCGATCGCGGCGGCGGCCGCCGCGAGCGCGACACGCGAAAAACCCGTGAAAAAAAGACACAAGAGACCTGCTGATTGCGCCAGCGCGACAAGCGAAAAAAGAAAAAGCTGTGTCGCCATTGAGGCGTCGCTTTTCGGCGAGCGCGAGCCGGCAAGCGCGACGTACCTCTCTTGCTTTTAAGGCAGCGGATGGTGTTGGTGCCGTCCTTGAGAGCGACACCGGAGCGATAGCGTCGGTACAGGTCGAGCATGTAAGGAGGCACAGTCGCGTCGTCCGCTGCTGCGCCGCCGCTCTGCGACGGCGGCGCCGACCCCGCCGCCGTCGCAGAGTTCGGCGGGCTGGCAGCCTGCTGCGCCCTCTCCGCCACCCTGCCGCCGCCGCCGCCTCCTCCTCCGAGGTTCGTAATGAGCGCTTGCCGCAGAAGAGCGTCGTACTTTTGGGCGTCAGAAATCACCGGCGCAAGCAGGAGCAGGAGCAGGAGCAGCGGCGGCGAAGGCGCTGGGCGCGATCGTCTGGTGCACGTCATGTCGTCGTCTGCGGCGGACTCGGCAGCTGGGCGCCGGCTGGTCCTCTGAATGCTCGCGTTACTCGTCGCTGCGAGTAGACTGGCGCCGTCGGCCAAACGGCACTGGCGACGGTCTAGCGCCGATTCGTCGGCTCCCGCTGTCAGACTCCTCGTCGGCCGCTCTGGGCCGACCGACTTCGGTGCGGAGTGGCGGCGGTCGAGCCGGAGGCGCGGAGCCCTGAGCAAACTCTGCGGGCGCGGGCCGCCGGCTGAGAGTCGCAGCGCGGCCACGTGAGACGGCCTAGAAACGACGCACGCGTCTGCTGTCAGCTCGCGCCGCCAGAGCGGCCAGGCCCAGGCCGAGTTCAGACGATTCACTCGCCCCGAAACGCGACGCCTACTGCGCTGCAACAGCGGAGCGAGTGCTGAGCGGAACCGACCCGAGAGCGAGCGACTTCGCGCGCGCGATGCCGCGCCGCCGACGCGGCATCGCGCCGCCGACGCGGCATCGCGCGAGCGCGAAGTCGCTCGCACGCCAGCCTTTCCCGCTCGATGCAGCGGCAGCGCAGCGGTGAACTCGCGGAGCGATTACGGCGACCGCCGCGGGCGCGGCAAGTGAGCAGGTGGCGGCGCGGGACGGAGAGGCGCAGACTGCGACCGCGCTCGCAGCGCCGGCTGGCGCTATAAGAGATCCGCGGCGGTGGCGACGGTGCATTGTGGCCAACCCATACAAAAGTTGAAACACGGTTACGCCGACCGGCTTGCGGAGCGCCATTGTGCAATTAGCGCCGACGCGCCTAGGCGCATTCAAGCGCTCCCAGGCGGCGTCGCGCGGACGGCAGGTCGGCGCGCCGCGGCGCACCGACGCGACCACCGGCCACTGGGCGCTCAGGCTGCCGGCCAGCCCGCCCCTGAGCGAGGAGCGCATCCCGTCCTGACCTCCTCGACGCTCCGCGCTCGAGCTCGCAGCGAAGCGAGCTAGCGCGCGGCTCTGTCGAAGCGCGCCGCCGCCGTCGCGCGCGACGAGCTTCGCCGGCCTCAGCCGCCCCCCGGAGTGGGCGTCAGCGACGATCGCGTCGACGACGGCGAGCAAGCGACGACGAGCGAGAGTCGAGCGCGGCGCCGGCGCCGCGCTACCGGTAGCGGCCGGTCTGGCGTCGGAAAAAAAGTCGCTCGAGCTGGCACGCGACGTCGCGAGCGAGCGGCGGCGGCGGCGCTCGAGCCGCCGCCACCGCCGCACAGATCGACGCGCGGGCGAATCGGCCCGGACGCTAGCGGCCGAGGTCTCCGCATTTCGACGAGTGACCGCAGTTTTCGGAGCGACTCGCGAACCCGCTATCCGGAGCGGCTACTGGTCCGGCGGCGCCGCGTCGCCCGACGGAGGCCGCCTCGCCGCGCGCGCTCGCGCCGCCGCCGCCGCAAAACGGGCAGTGCAGCAGCGTGGCCGGCGCCGAGTGAGCGAAGCTTTTTTCCCGAGGCAGCTGCGGTCGCGCTCCGACGAGGCCGCTGCGAGCGCGCTCGGTACGGATCTCGCGAGAGATCTGCCGAGCGCGCCCGCGCTTGTCCGGCGGGCGAGCCAGCGGCGGCTGCGCGCAATAGCGCGCGTGGCAGTTGCACTTACGGTGGCGCTGAGAATGGGGGGGGGGCTGCGGCGGCGGCGGCGGCGAATCAGTCGGCGATCGTTATATCCAGACAGCCCAATGCGCGGAAGGAGCGGCGTGCTCGCAGCCACCTGGTCGCTGCGGAGGAGTGCGGGTGCGACCGGCGGGATGCGGCCGCTATGGGGGAGCTCGAGCTGAGCTGCGCTCCCATTGGTCAGTCGCTGGGCCTCGCTAGCTCCGCCCTCCAGGTGTATTTATTTCCTTCTTATTTTGTTGATTCGCTAAGATGAGCCCCTGCGCGACGACGCCGCGCGACCCGACCTCCAGCGGGCAGACCGCGGGGGCGCAGCGGGCGCGGCGATTTGCAGCTCGTCGTCTCGCCGTTCGGACAGCAGGCCGCCACCGCTGCCGCCGCAGCCTTAAATTGCAAGCCTCGCGTTCTTCGCAGCCACGCCAGGGCGCGCCGACACCGAGTCTGGTACGCTCCGTCGGAGCATCATCCGCTGCGCGGCGACCGCGGCCGCCACCGCTGCCGCCACAGCCTTAAATTGCAAGCCTCGCATTCTTCGCAGCCTCGCCAGGGCGCGCCGACACCGAGTCTGGTACGCTCCGTCGGAGCACCATCCGCTGCGCGGCGACCGCGGCCGCCGCCGCTGCGCGGCGTCGCTGCCGTCGGCCGAGCGTGCGGTGGCCGCTCTGCATGATATCCGCCGGAGGAGGAGGAGGAGGGAGCTTCGCTGGTCCGCACGTCCGGCCGCCGGCGACAGTCGAGCTCTAGAGACGGGGCTGCGGCTCCGCGCGCGACGGCGTCGCGCGTGCGACATTGCAGCGGGGGCGGCGGCGGCGGGTGAGGCGGGGCTCATTTTCTGGCCTCCAGCGACGCTCGCAGACGGCTCGCAAGACAAACAGAGCTGCAGCGGCGGCTGCGGCGGCGGCGGCATCTCACCGAAAGGAGCGGCTTGTGATCAGAAATACAACAACAATCGTTGCAAAGGGAAGAAACGAACTACTACAAATCATGCAACAATTCTATAGATTATTAGCAAACATGACCGGCACCACTTTTGTATCCGCGAGCAGCGCCATTGACGGCCCGCTTTTACACCGGACGCGCTGTATAAACATTGTAGTGTGTATTAATCAAAGGGCTATAAACACGGCGCACCCGATAGGCACCCGCGGCGCGCGAGCCGGCCGACAATGGTCGCTAGCGAGGGCAGCAGCGGCAGCGCAAACTCGCGGCCTCGAGCAGACGGCCCGCCGCCGCCGCCGCCGCCGATCGCTTGGCGCCGAGAATGAGACGCTGAGGCTAATTTTTTGTCAGCACAGCGGCGCAGCTTTTGTCTCCCGGAGCCGGCCCGCGGCGAGCTGACACCGGAGAGCCACCAAGCGAGCGAGCGAGCGAGCAGCCGTCCTCCTCCATCCGCGCGCGCCTTGCGCGAGCGAGCTGCAGGCGGGAGGAAACCGATACCGGCGCGTCGGCGCGCTGCGCCAGCGTCCGGCGTACCTCCGCCCGCGCGTCGGCGCGTCCGGCCGGCGACCTCGAACGGGCCGCTCCGCCGCCAGCGGAGAGCTCGCGAGAATGCTCGCGAGAATCGCCACCGCTTGCAGCGGGCTAGAGAGGATCGCCCACTGCATGATTGAAACCCATTACCTGCCCGGTTCGTGAAGAGCTAGCGCCTTACCCGCGGGTCAAGACCCAGGGGCTGATCGCGGCTTCGAACGCCATTGCCGGTGCGCGCACGCTGAAACTGAGCGAAACTCGCGCTCGCTGTAGTTCATCCGGACGGCGACGCGGCCGAGGGGGCAGTGCGGGCTAGGGTCTTGCCTATTAGCTCGACTCGGAAGAGACGACACCCATTCGGCCACCGTGAAGGGCAAGTCGGCGGCGGCGAAAACTGCGATAATGAAATTATATATTATAAGGACATGATCCTTATAATTAAAAATTATAGAGAGAACGCGGCGTCAGACGCCGGCTGTGGCTAATGCTCGTTTCGTAGGCGTTTATTCTTCGAGCGGCGACGAAGTGCCACCCGATATCATTCGAAATAACTCTACTCTGCGATAGCAATACAATGCGCTGTTCCGCAGCGTTTCAGTGAGGCGACACTATCGTGAAAGCCGAAAAACCTATCAACGTGCCCGAAAAGTAGCAAACTCAACAGCAGTGGCCCAAAATTTTTAGCATCGTAACTTTGCCCATGCGTAGTGTCAACAATTGACACGTGTCCGCATCTTGAAGCTGTCGATTTCACTAACCGAAAGTCGCGAAACGCGACCGGCACTGGCGCTTGCAACCAAGGTCAAGGCTCAGCTTCTGCGTAGCTGAATATCGGCCACATTGCTACTCCTTCCGTGAACGTACTGCTCCCACAGCCGGCGGAGGTGGCCAGGACAACATCCGGCATCGACCAAGCCGCCGCGATCTCTGGCTGCGCGCGCTAGCCGCCGGCGCCGCCGCCACGGCGACGACCCGCCGACGCCGCGGCGACCGGACGACCGCGGTGGAGCGAACCCTTTATTTTCGTTCGGCCGAGCGCGCGCGCCGGCAGCCACGCGCGCGCTCTCTCTCTCGGCCACAGGCAGTTCGGAGCCAGGCTGGTAGCACGCGTCATCGGCTGGTCGACCAGCCGCGAGGCGAAGCGTCGAACCGCACGGACTGCGCCGCCGCCGCCGCCTCCGGTACGCGACGAGAGCGGGCAACCGCGCTCATCGCGTACCGGCGGCAATCCGAGCGAGCGCGGCGGCGGCGGCGGCGCTGGCTTGGCGCATCGCTTGCGCGCGGCGGCGATCGCAGCGGCAGCAGTCACTCCCCCGTCCAACGGTAGCGCGTTCCACCCCGATGGCCCGGCGCACGTCGCCGCTCGCGATGAGCGCGGCGCATTCTCGCCGACTTCCGGCGGGGGGGGGGCGGCGGCAAGGGTCGCTTATTTAACTCGGCGGCGGCGACGACGCTCGCCAACAGAGCAGCTGCTGGAGTGCAACGCGGCGGCGGCGGCGCCGCCGCCGCGTTGCTCACGCCTCGAACCCGGAAGCGCGTTTCGCAGCGGTGCATGTCGCCGCAGACTTGCCGGGTTTCGCACCTCCTACTATCGTCTTATTGCTCGCACGCTGGAGGGCCAGCGAGGAGAGAGCGACGGAACGCAGCTAGCGATGCTGCCAAAGCGTGGACTTATTTGGCGACGGCACCTTTAACGAAGCGCTCCCGACTTTTTTCCGCATTTATTGGGCATTCGTCCACCTTACCGCGGGGCAGCGACACGGGTCCCCCTTATTCCTAGACCTCCCGCCCGTTAGCGACCGGGGAAGGAACTACATCGTAATACCTCCCGACGACGCGTGCTACTAGAAACTACATCGTAATACCTCCCGATGAGCAACCGCAGGGTTCGTGTCTAGGAAACACACTGATTTCGCGCTATATAACTTTTCTTAACTACTGGTCTAGTCCCGCCGACGTGAAAATGTTGCTGGCCTTGCCATCCCTAGATGAAAATCCAGGCTCCCCCCACTGAGCCGCGCGGGGACGCGCGGGCTCACTTCCGCCGGACGCAGCGCTTGACCGCCGCGCTCCTCGCTTCCGCCGGACGCAGCGCTTGACCGCCGCGCTCCTCGCTTCCGCCGGACGCAGCGCTTGACCGCCACGCTCCTCTGCGTTCGCGCTCCAGCCGCTCTGAGCCTGCTTCGCTGCCGCTCGGGCTACTCGCCCGGCATCATCTGCAAATCTAAAACAGCTACCCTTCACCCTGAACTCCGAATCCTAAGCCCCAACCCGTACACCTAAACCCAAAAGTCATCAAACCGTAAACACCGAATCCCACATCCTTAACCTCAAACATAGAATCGTAAAACCTAAATCAAAAAATATCGCGAAACGTGTTTACCTACTGTATATGCAAGCAGACGCTGGCTACCGCGTTGAACGTTCTTCTATTAGAAGAGTGCCCGTAGCAGAGAGGTGGCCTGTCTTTTAGCCTAAGCAACTTCGTACTGGTAGCGCTGCAGAGTTCAATTGAACGGAAGGGAAACTCGTTACGACAGGCTGCGATAGCGAAGCAAGAGCTTTGCCACACGAGACGCTACATGATTTGAAAATATCACCGACCTCTCTCCCTCTCCCTCTTTCTCTCCTTCTGTCTCCCAGCCTCTCTGTCTGTCTCTGTCATCCTCTTTCTCTCTGTCTCTCTCTGTCTCTCTGTCTCTCTCTGTCTCTCTCTCTCCTTCTGTCTTTCAGCCTCTCTGTCTGTCTCTCTCGCTCATTTCTCTCCTTCTCTCTTCTCTCTCTCTGTCTCTCTGTCTCTCTCTCTGTCTCTCTCTCCCCATCTCTCTTTCACTCTGTCTGTCTTTCTCTCTCTCCTTCTTTCTCTGTCTGTCTGTCTGTCTGCCGCCTCTTTCTCCCTCTCTCTCTCTCTCTCTCCCCGATCAGCGAGCGAGTTGCGGACATAGCGGCTCTCCTGGGCACCTGGCCGCATCACGGCCACCGAGCGCGGACCTGGCGCAACGCCCGGGGCGGCTACGGGGGGGGGGGAGGAAGGGAGGGAGCGCGTACAGTAAGTCGGCCGTGCTCCAGGCACGGAAATGTAACGAGCTGCACCCATTGTGCGCCCCGGCAGCGCCTAGCTAATGTGCGCCGTATATGCGCGCTCTGTAAGCCGGAAAAGCGCTGCCGCCCCGAGCTCCCCCGCGACGCCGACGGCCGAGCGAGCGGCGCCGAGGCGAGTCGGGTATTTAGATCGCGGCGCAGAGCGTGGCGGGCTCGTTTCATCTCCGCCCACCCCCTGCCGCGCCACGGCCGCGCGACGCGGCTTCCTCTGGAGTGCCGCGCGCCAGTTCCGACAGCGAGGCGCGCTCTCCTACTCCCGCTCCGCCCGTAGCGTAGTCGTCTAGCGGGGCTCTAACCGGCCATCTTCGGCTAAATTGGCGCAGCAATCCCGAGCGCTTCCGTCGATCGCCCGCTCCGCAGGAGGCGCCGCCCGGGCTCGGCTGGCTCACCTCGATCGGCGCACCGGCCGTGCCCGGGCGCCGATTCCTTGAAGCAGCCATCGATTCTTCGGGCGCCACGCGGTGCACGTGCGGTGCTCGCAGCCGCTAGCCGTGCGGAGTTGCCTCGCCGGAGACAGCAGCGCGGCGGTGAGCTCGCTCGAGAGTCGCCTACCTGCCGAGCGAGCGCCGAGGTCGCGAGGTTCGTCCGCGAGTTTCGGAAGCGACGAGCCTCGCGCGGGCGTGGCCGGAGCCGTCGCGAGCTGCGAAACGACGTAGCCGTGACTTGACGGGAGGGGTTCAAGCAACGACCCGTCCAGTAATTTAGAGAAAAAACAAGGAACCGGGCGATCCGAGGCTGTCGGACACCGCGACGTGGTACGGAGAGCCAAAAGAAGAGTTTCGCCTGGAGCGCGAACCTTGGCCGCGCGACCTCCGATCTCCGACCGCTGCCGTCACGCAGCTTCGCCGACTGAGCGCTCGCTCGTCGAGTCTGCTTCTCGTGCGCGACGCTCGTGCGCGACGCTCGGCTAAGGAAGTCTCGACTTGAAAGTGAAACGCGCGCGCGCGATCGAGCCGAATTCCGGCACGCACGCTGCGCGACTGAACGTGCGCGCGTTTGTAATTGCATCCGGAGGATACTTTCGTGCTTCCAAACTTCCGCTATGCCCTCATTTCACAGCCATTAAGCTTAGCGAGAGCTACCGCCAGCAGCCTCTCGCCCTGCGGGCAGTGGGCGTGGCAGAGCTGGGAGCCTGGGAGTCCGCTTCGCCTCTGCAAAAGCAGATGCTCATGCGTAAAGAGAATTGAAAGTCGGGTTTCCGGCAAGATGAAGTAAGTAGGCCGCTTTCGCGGTAACATGCGCTCGGAGTAGCAGCAGCGAGACCAGCCTCAGTGCTGACACCAGTGCCTTACTTGGTGATGAAAAATCGCACCGCTTACAAGTTGGATGCTGCCGTAGAATTAAACTCTCCATGAAAGTGCATTCAGGCTTAAGAAGTCAAGCTTGGTCTCTAGAATCAATTGAACGTTGGTCAATTTCCGATGAGGAGGTGGAGGAGCGGTATCGTGGCAAAATATCACGCTTTTTAAACAGCGGCCGGAATCGCGTATCGCGTACAGCAACCCTCACACGGCACCCAGAGTACCACTGAAGTGCCGACGGAAACAGAGCCCAGAGCGACACTCCTGCTTGACTCCAAACCGAGAGCACAACTCCCGCGTGGCTCGAAGCCCAGAGCGAAACTGCTGCCTGGCTCAAAGTCACTACTAAAACACAAAAACTACAAAAACTACAAAAGCACTACTGCTTATTATTTGACTTAGGCTTCTATACTACATAAAAATGGTTTACGACAAAGCCTGTTCCTAATCAATATAAGTCAGTAACAGCGAATAATATTTTGGCTATTACAATCTATGAGATAGTGAGCACGTGGCTGTTTAAATAAGCGTAGTTGGAACCAACGCCACGTTTCAAAACTCAGGGGGGTTTCAATTTTTTCCCAGCCACCAGCTCCTCTTGGGTCCTCAGGTCGATAGAAAGTCTTAATTTTGGTAGTGAGGAAAGTTATGCTTGTTACCAGCGCTGACGGCTAACTTACTGGTCCATGTCCGAGGCCTATTAGCTTGTACCCACATTGCTGAGCTTGTACCTATGTTCAGCTTTAGATAAGCTCTTCAGAGCGGCGCAGACTCCGTCTCTCACTTACCGTCCTCACTCAGCTCGTTTCTGTCTTCGCGCTCGCACTCTCGTCCGCCTCTTTTTCCGGATCGCACGCGTCTGCTCGCGGTCACGTGTCACATAATCGACCTCTGTCTAATCTCGCTACTAGAGTGGACGCTCCGCGGCTTCCAGTTCAGGAGTCGCTCTCGCTGCTCGCGAAGTGAAGAGGATACGAGAGCCAGCTGCCGCCGCTGCTGCTGCTGCTGCTGCGACTGGAGTCACTGTGAGCGTCGACCCGTGCCCACGGTATCGCCACTGTCCGCCTTCGTGTGTACAGATACGTACGCGTACAATATGCCCGGATATCTCTGTCGGCAGCTATGCCGCAAGGCCATATAAAGACGAGTTGGTTGCTGAGTAACTGCTGAGCCACAGAGCGCTCAAAGCGGCACTGCCGCACGGCGTTGCTACTGTCAAAAGCCGGCAGCGCACGGGCAGCAAAGCGAAAGAGCGAAGGAGTGAACGAGAGCGATCGAGGAGGAGGAGGAGTAGTAGTAGTAGTAGTAGTAGGAGGAGGAGGAGGAGTAGTAGTAGGAGGAGTAGTAGTAGTAGTAGTAGTAGTAGGAGGAGGAGGAGGAGGAGGAGGAGGAGGAGGAGGAGGAGGAGGAGGAGGAGGAGGAGGAGGAGGAGGAGGAGGAGGAGGAGGAGGAGGAGGAGGAGGAGGAGGAGGAGGAGGAGGAGGAGGAGGAGGAGGAGTAGGAGGAGGAGGAGGAGGAGGAGGAGGAGGAGAAGGAGGAGGAGGAGGAGGAGGAGGAGGAGGAGGAGGAGGAGGAGGAGGAGGAGGAGGAGGAGGAGGAGGAGGAGGAGGAGGAGAAGGAGGAGTAGGAGGAGTAGGAGGAGGAGGAGGAGGAGGAGGAGGAGGAGGCAGTGAGAGCATCGATGGCTAACGTGCACCCTGGTCGCTGCCACCGCGAAGCTCCACTCGGCAGTGCCGCCCAGGCCGCCAGCCTGTCGGCCAGGGAGTCGGTGCAGCGTGCAATCCTTGCGCTCCATGCACATTGCCAAGTCCCCCTGATCGAATCATACCGCACCTAAACGAAATGACAGACCGACGCTCAATTGTGCCCGCATTCGGCGCCTGACACTAATCGTACCAAGCTGACCATCGGCCTATCAAATCCAAGCTGCGCACAGTAAATCGGTTCGACGTCCAGCGAAGTCGCGATTGAAACGCGAAACGGATCGCGTTTACCAGTCAGTGCTGCCACTTTAGTATAGGCCAGCACTCTGAGCACAACACTTGAGTAGACTCCTTATTTCTCTGCAAGTACGTCGGCTCCAGACGAGCGAATCCTGAGCAGGAGCACTCACTGCTCCCGCGATTTTTCACAGCGATGCCGACGTTGCCCCTTCGCAGCTCTTCCACCCCCGGAGCTGCTCTTCTACGATCCACGCGCGATCAGCGACGCTTTCCTTTTCATATATATAAGGCTTCAGCGGAGCTTCCACGCGCGATCAGCGCGATCAGCTTCCTTGAGTTAGATCCTCGTGCATCCGCGAATTCGCGAACGCACGCGCCCAGGCAGCCACCAGGCAGGGGTGTGCAGGCGATAAATAGCCCCCTTGATATCCGAGCAGTCTCGTCTGCTTCGTGCGATTGAAGGCCGAGACAGGATAAGGCTGATGAGACAGACGAGTCGAGGACTCCTTGCCTGAGCAGGAAGCGAACACCGTGACTGCTCTGTCCAGGGCGAACGAACGCTAGCAATGGACTTCCCTCTCTCCTTTCTGCCGTCGAGAGTGTGCTCTCTCTCTCTCTCTCTCTCTCTCTCTCTCTCTCTCTCTCTCTCTCTCTCTCTCTCTCTCTCTCTCTCTCGTCCGCCTCTTTTCCCTATCGCATACGTCTGTCAGCGATCGAGTGTCAAGAAATCGAGCTTTGACTCAGCGCCAGCCATTGTCTTTAGGCAGAGGCTATAGCTAGTTCGGCGTTGGAGTAAAGGATGCTGATGCTGGCTCGGCTGTCATGCCGAGCATTCGCCGAGAGCGCTAAGCGAGCGAGCAGCGACGCACGAGCAGCAATCGATGGGCCGAGCGCTGCCGCGGCACTTGAGCGTCGTGCTCTCATTTGCAGGTCCGCCTCTTTAAGCGAGTTATCTCGAGAGGACCCAAAGTCGTGTCGTGTCAGAATGGCCGCCTGCAGCAGCTGCTCGGTTAGTGATGAATTCGCGAGTGCGTCGGTCGTTCGCTCGCGGAGCCGATGTCGCTTCGATGGCGTTCACAGCGCTGAGCTTAGCTTCCTCAAAGCGCTTCGCGCCCACCGGCAAGATCTGGTTTGGCCCAGTGGTTAAGGTTATCGCCTCGTCCAAGGTCTGGCCGAGGTCGTGGGTTCGAGCCCCGTGGCATACGTGAAGCGCCTGAATAGAGACGAAGTTCTCCTTGGGCGCTATAAAAATGAAATGTTTTATATTTTATCTCAATCCACAGCTGCGGCGAGAGTGATAGAAATTGCCGAACACTTGAACAGTGAGTGGCAGTGACGACAATCTTTGTAAAGTATAAATTCTACTAAACAGATAATATTCCAAGTTACTACGTCACACGTTTCCCATTCCATTTAGAGTCTCAATAGGGCTACGTGGCTGATACAGTGTACTCAAGATCTCCGAATCTGTTCTTTATTGGAAGCTCTCTCATTTAATGGCGCTTCATTTTAATTTATTTATGGTTCACAAGCTTAGTGCATGGAAGCCAAGTGTGCGGCCTAATCGGCTCGCTGGACTTTCGACAGCACCACCTGCCTCGCCGTCGCCTCTATATTTGTTTCCTCGCTCTCTCTCTCTCTCTTTCTCTTACTCTCTCCCCACATCTTGTAATGTGCATCGATAAGTCCCCGTACAGTTATTGACTGGGACACGTGACTCTCGGCACAAGGCACATGGCTTTTTTGCAGCATTAGCACGGTTGCTACACAGGACATGAACAGTGCGTGCAATCTCATCTCGTATTTATTTGTATCAATTTAGGATTGCCTGCTACCGTATGAACAATAGTACTTGTTGTAGCACACCGCAGTAGATCAGTTGCAGGATGGAACTCTCTTGCGACAGGCATGCAGAGTCAACATTGCTTTACAAATCGCGGTTTTGAGCTATCTAAGTAGTTATGAGTTATCTATGCCACTGATGTTACGACTGATATTGCTGAGTTGGTCTTCCAGCCATCCAGAACTTGATACGTCTCTCGACCTTCGTGAGTTTGCCTGCCGATTGTTGGAACCGTGACTTCTCAGCGATGGCATTCACGGAGAACTCCATTCGACAAGAGCTTTTTAGCATCGCTGTGGTGCCAGCTAACAAGCAGCAGCCAGTTGAGTCACTGAGGTAGTAAAGCAACTTCCGTCTTCGATGCAATTTTCTGCAGTCGCTGATGCTCACGCTCGTGTTCACTGTAGTTGTGCTTGTCGGCGTCCAACAGTCGCCTGTGCTTTTGTAGCCTCTCATAGCTCTCTTCGCGGTCGGCATGTAGCTGGAAGTAAAGCGATTAATCTTTTCACCACCACACTGCTATAGAACACATAATAAGCTAATTTACAAGTGATAGCTTATAGGGGAGCAGGGAGAGAGAGAGAGAGAGAGAGAGAGAGGTAGGGAGAGGTAGAGAGAGAGGTAGGGAGAGGTAGAGGGAGAGAGAGAGAGAGAGAGAGAGAGAGGGAGGGATAAAGAGAGAGAGAGGGAGGGATAAAGAGAGAGAGAGAGAGAGAGAGAGAGAGAGAGAGAGAGAGAGAGAGAGAGAGAGAGAGAGAGAGAGAGAGAGAGAGAGAGAGAGAGAGAGAGAGAGAGAGAGAGAGAGAGAGAGAGAGAGAGAGTGAGAGAGAGTGAGAGAGAGAGAGAGAGTGAGAGTCGAGTGGCAGATTAGCCCGTTGGGTGGGGGATGGTAGCTTGCAGCTGCTGCATTTTGTTTGCTAAGCATGCAGCAAGCTCAGGGAAACCGACCGCAAAGAGCTAGCATTTTAGTATGGAATGACGGCACGTCGTGAAAGCAGCTTCTCATTTCTGCAATCCGATTCTGCAATCCAATGCCTCTCTCAGACAGAAGCATTGTCAGCTCACTGCTGGTGCCGACATACCGACAAGATGATGACGTTTGGTGGTTTTGAGCTCCCCCCTCTACCCCCCCCCCCCGTCAGTTCGAGTGGTTGGTGGCTTGGCACTGAAGCTGAGCCGGCAAGCTCAGGTAGGCAGCCGATCAGTTCGGCTAGCAGTGAGTAGGTCAGAATGAACTGCTGAAGCTTGGACTGAAGCCCTTTGTGTACACCGTGCTTGGACTGAGATAATGCACATGCTAACGCAGGGGCACACACTGAGTACAAGATCATGGGAGACCTGGACGAAGGGGCCGGCAAAAGGCGTGCGCTGCTCTCCTATTGCAAGCCCACGGCAGTGGCTACTGAAGCTTAAGAGGCTGCCCTTCTGCAAACGGATCCAGGCTGGCCGGCCTTCACCTTCTGCATCGGCCAGAGTCTTCACTGACTGCGTTCGGCTTCACTCCCCCAACCACGAGTCAGCCGTTGTTGCTGCTGAGCAGCAGTTTGGCAAAGCGCTCTGCTAAGCAGCAGGCACGTGCTTGCAGCTGGGAGGAGGAGGAGAAGGTGAGTGGAGCCCGGACCGGAAGGTGGGTGCGTGGGTGGGGGGGTAGGAGCAGAGGAAGGAGGGGCAGGCTGATGTCGCTGGCTGGAGGGGCGGGCAAGCCAAGGCGAGGCTCAGCCCTCGGCTGTTTATTTTCACAGGCCTCGTGGCACATGCCACACTGGCCTAAGGCTGACCGACCAATAACTGGCTGGGCCTGTGGCACTGCGATCTCTTTTGGGTGAATGAAAAGGCCTCCCGTCGACTTGCCTGGGCAGTGGCAAGCCTTGCTATAACAAGGCCCGACTGCTGTTTACACATGCCCGGAGGCTGCCAGGGGTCCCAAGGAAACAGTGGCTTTCCCTCACCTACTCTTGGTGGCGCTGGTCCCGCGCTGCAGCCGTCGAAGCCACCGAGAGCAGAAGTGCACCAGGTAGGCGCCAGGTAATGCAGCAGCAGCAGCAGCGGCCAAAGCAGGAGCAGGAGCAGGAGCAGGAGTCAGTTCTGGCATTTGAAAATTAAAGCCCATGAAACGCTGCGGGAAAGGTATAACTGCCCTCAGCACCACGGTCTGCATGGATGAAGAAGACAAGGTGCAACAAGCAGGCAGCAGCACCCGTATTAAGTCCTGGTTCTACTCAAAATGCAACTGCTAAAGTCAAGGCTTAGCTGATGACCTAATTCAGAGAAGGCTGAGGTAGAAGGGGTTAAAGGATTTAAATCGAGACAAGGATTTGTAATGGGGCAAAGATGAAGGCGAGCACCAGGAGGTAAAGCAGGAGGAGGATGATAAAAATGATGGCGATGGAGACCAGGAGGAGGACGAAGAGATTCAGAGCACATTTTCACGTTAGAACGCACATGTACCCATATATATGCTAAAAAAAAATGCAAACAAGGAGCATTGGACTTTACAGGCATCTCGAAAAAACTCGACAGTGCAGCCGCAGCAGTTCAAGGTAGACCAAGTATGGCCTGCCAAGTTCAAGGCACGTCGAACTACGGACTACGGAGGGGGAGACACGGTTTTCCATGGAGAGCGATCAGCTAGCTATCCCTATAGAAGGGAAGTTGACGAGCTTCAATGTGCAGTTAGTTTTAGTTATAGTTGTTAGTTGTAGGCTGAGGCTACAGAGCAGAGAGCACAAGCTACTCCCTTGCCGAAGCAACAGCTGCAGTTGTCTGTCGACAGGTCCTTCATCTACCAAGCTAGCGCTGCTATCTGATCACATGCGTGAAATGGCCATGCTGCAACTGTAAAAGCCGAGCCACTAGAAGATCCTCTGAGGTCACGGCAAAGCGAATGCAGATTTTCATAGAAAAGGTGTGCGGTCTCTGGAGCAGGTCACATGCAAAGTGATAATCATGAATTAACATGATGGCATGATGGTCACCACTCATCCTTCGACAGTGTAAAGCAAACGTTTCAGCCACCTCCCAACCGGAGGTCTCACTACCCAATCCTTTCTGCAATGCAGCAGAAACATGTGCAAGAAGTGATAGCAAAGCAGCACACTTAGTTGATCGCCAAGTACCAGCAGTATTAGTAGCAGCAGCAGCAGCAGCAGCAGCAGCAGCAGCAGCAGCAGCAGCAGCAGCAGCAGCAGCAGCAGCAGCAGCAGCAGCAGCAGCAGCACCAGTGCCCCGGGCAGGACATCCCACGATCGGCTTTTAGTCCGAGGCAACAGGATTTACTGCTACTCCGACATATAAAATAGATAACCCATCAACTGGGGCTAGAAATTACTAAGAGAGGCCCTTGCCACTCACTAGAAAGAAGATACAATAGGTTTGGGAATGGAAACTGCCACTACATGTTCCCTGCTAATGATTGCTTTCTAAGGATTTTCTGCCTTTTTTCCTTAATTCGCTGGAACGGAAGAAGCTGCTCACCGTTTGACCGTGTTTTAATTTTGGCTTTCATTTGCATACAACTTTACGTTCTATTTCACTGAAATAGTTACGCATCATGGCTCTTTGCTGGGCAAAGTCTCTATTCTGTCAAGTCTGAGTGGTGCTAAAATGGCAAAGCTGCAGCCGTGACACCAAGTAGTGCCCATACTGTTTGTAAATGAAAATGACTGATTTGGCACAGAGCAAAACCAGAGAAGTCAATCGGGGAGCCCTGGGAGCTGGCATTTCAGAGACGTGTGAATTGTATGGCTTTATGTATGATTTGGCAGATTTAACAGCCTTGTTTGCATAGTGGCAGAAGACCCTTATCGGCTATAACCACCGCTTGCCGTTGGCAGTACAGAATCGCCCAGCAGCAGGATTCGAACCCACGACCTTGGTCATGAACAGTGAGCACTTTACCTCTTGGGCTATCACGGTCCAGTATTACGACGTTCTGTCGGCAACATGCTTTGTATCAATAGCTTTACATTAGCACATTGCGAAGCAAAGAAAATCCCACTTGCAAACCTCCAAAACGCATTCCGCGGTGACCAATACAGGACGGTAACTGCCAGCTGACGGCTCCTCCATAGAAAGCAGCAGCCAGTGCGGCCTCCACATTCACGAACAAGGTCATAATGTAATGTAATATATCTCCATCTGTAACTCCACAAAGCCACAAAGACTTTGTGGGTGTTACGATGGTGAGTTTTGTATAGCTCACTCTCACAGCCTAAGCGACTTTCGGTATGCGTTCGATAGTCAACATGCTATCTTATTGCTTGGCAGGCGGCTCCATTGCAGAGGCGACTAGCGAGCAGAGTTGGCCCTAAAAACAGACTACAGCTGCTTGTGGATGCCAAAAGTCTAAAGCTGAGTTACTGGAATCAGATTGGCTTGTCGGATGACATGCAGCTTCGGATGGAGCAACGGTCACTGCAACAAGAAACATTGCGCTGCTCCACCGTTGGGCAATCGCGCTGACATAGCACAATGGACATGCTCCAAATGCCGCAGCCGGTTGATTAGGATTTTACCTTAAGCAATGGCTTTGGCGGCTAGGCCAGTGGAGGGTCCAGCATATAGTGCTGAGTTATTGCTGTGATACGTATCAACAGAGCTTGTTTGGGATATGTATCCATACCGGCTTTTTTAGATGACAGGCAGAGTCAGAAAAATACATTACAGGGAGGTATGGCTTTGAATACACTACCTTATCGGAATCTCACGAGTGAACAAATAATTACGTTCAAGTTGCGCCCACATTCAGCTGCGTTTAAATGCAGTCATTACAGGTGTACTTAGCCAAGCTAGTGCATTTTTTGTGACATCCCGTCTAGACTTAAGCAATTGTCTGTTTGCAGGCCTTCCTGCCTTAGCAATAAAATGCTTACAGATGGTGCAAAGCTCGGCATCTGCGGCTTGTACAGCTGCCGAACTGTGTACAGCTTACTCCGACCTGTGCTAGCTCCATGTCAGCCAACAGAGCATCGTCTTCGAATCGGTCCTGTTGGACACGTTTAGATTTGCCTTGCAGGCTCTCTTGCTTCTGCGAACCTATCTGCACTATATGCTTCTCAGGCTTTCACAAAACCGCCAGCTCATCTGGTGTGGTGGTTTAGTGTGTCTCTAACCTATCTCAATCTGTTGGAGACCATGCCTTCACTTCGTGTGCTACCCAGCCTGGAAAACGCTACCCCTGGATGTTGTGACATCATCTGACTTGATGAAATTTTAAAAACACAGCTAATGTCTCACCCACTCCTAGCATTTGCCTCGTCCAAGCGAATCGTCCTAATCGTGCTAATGCTTTCTGCAATTATCACTATTTTGATTGTCATCCTTCCATTCCAGCCTGTGTAATGTGCCTAGAAAGAGATTTAGTTGTCTCAGTAGTGCTGTGACAACCTTTTTTTAAACTTTAGTATTACTATTTCTCGTATCCCTTCTGGGAGTTACAAATGTAGACGTGTAACAGCCTGGGTGCCTTCAACAATGCCAAAACCTTCAGCTTTAGCTTTAGAAGAGTCCTGGTTAGATTCACAGTTTCCCAGAGAATAAGATTATCAGCTTCGATCATCATCATCACCTGAACCTCACCTCAACACGAGAAATCTCAAGTCACGGCTCGCAGTGCAAATCTTGGACTTGTGGTTCATTTTGAAAGCCCTGCCAGGAATGAGCCAGAAGACAGTGTGCAACTGACTGAGTAATTTTTCGTTAATGGGGGGGGGGATCGTACCTTGGCTTTGCCAGTCACGTCCAATCACAATCAGTCGAAGGAGTATGCTCAGTTTCTCCGGATGGAGGTAGATCAAGCGCACCGACCGACCTCTAGTGAGCCCCACTTCACCTTCGCACGAGTGACAGAGGTTACGAGCCAGCAGGATGAAACCAGAGCCAACTCACACGGCAGCAACTTATCACTAACCACTCGATCATGCTTTCTTTACAGCAAATATAAAGTGCCTAGAAAGAGATTAAGTTCTCTGAGAGTGCTATGCATATATATTATATTTGCTATCTTTACTACTAACTCATTCTCTGCTGCATCATATGTGTCACTGCTGCTGCTCGGCTGCTCGGCATCAAATGTTTCAAGTTGAGTAAGAACAGAAACGATAACTGAGCAGGACGACCTCAGCCGTCTAACACTCGAGCTGATAACAACCTTTCAGCATGTTTGCCTCTCAAAACCACCAATCAAACGATCGAACGATGCTCGGCACAATCGATTGCTCATATGCCACTGGAAACGGGAGCACTACTTTCACTCATGGTGAATGGGCAGAAGAGCACAGAAACAGGAAAACAACAAGACATGCACACGCACACACACATGAATTGACACATAGGCACACACACACACACACACACACACACACAGATAAGCCGCACACACACACACACACACACACACACACACCCGCACACACACACACACACACCCACACACACACACACACACACACACACACACACACACACACACACACACACACACACACACACACACACACACACACACACACACACACACACACACACACACACACACACACACACACACACACACACACACACACACACACACACACACACACACACACACACACACACACACACACACACACACACACACACACACACACACACACACACACACACACACACACACCACACACACACACACACACACACACACACACACACACACACACACACACACACACACACACACACACACACAACACACACACACACACACACACACAAACACACACACACACACACACACACACACACACACACACACACACACCTTGAACTGCACCACATAATTTAGTAGCTCCTGTTAGCTACATGCAGTGCCGTTGAAAGGGCCCTCCCCTGTTGGTTGGAATTTGAACACCTGCTAGGCGAGTGCTTGTGAACCGATATGCTGGCAGAAACGATTTCCTATCCGCAGACATGCCGAGGGCAGCAGGCAGCCGGTGCGTGTGAGGACAGAGACTGGACCGCCCCTAAAGTATGCGGTGCTGGGAGAGCGAGGTGGCCTCGCTTGCTAGACGCCGAGCCAGATGTAGCTAGAGCAGTATCAAATTGAGTGCATGCTGTGCATTGCTCTTGTCGAGCCACGAGAGCACAAGGCTGTGCCCATAGCTGAACACTGCCTATATGGATTCAATTAACAATGGATTTCACCAAAGGAAAGCCTCCATCGCTTGCACAGCACTGTAGGGAACGATCATCGCTTGCCCACTGTGGCTGCTGCAGGTGGTGAGCCTGCTTCAGCCCTAGGAGGGAGCCACCTCTGGGTGGGCGTCGGTCATGGTGCTGGGCAGAGCCTGGGAACAGAATCGCAGGCTGTGGAGACAGGAGGCAGCAGCATGCACCCGTGTGTGCTCCAGGGGACTTGCTCACGCACCACAGAAGTGGCAGCCTGATAATTACCGGTTGAAGCCGTATTGCCTGGAGGAGGGGGCCAAGCAACCGGTGGGCAGCAGCAGGCGATCGGCAGCCATGCTGCAGTAGGGGGCCACCTGCCTGCAGGGCAGGGGAAGGCGCCGACGACAGCAGAGACAAGGGCACCGCGTGCACTAGGCACTGCCAGAGTCCGAGCTGCATGCAGAAGCACCGAGGGCAGGACGCACGAGGGTGCACGAGGTGAAGCGAGAACAAGAGAACACACG
Organism: Cristatella mucedo; assembly: GCA_009760855.2. Classification (NCBI taxonomy): domain Eukaryota; kingdom Metazoa; phylum Bryozoa; class Phylactolaemata; family Cristatellidae; genus Cristatella; species Cristatella mucedo. Next base: position 4,828,202 of record WPIO01000021.1, on the reverse strand, counting down.
TTTTTCATCGAGTGACAGCATTGCAGTGCAGTGAAGGGCAGGGCAGGGCAGGGCAGGGCAGGGCAGGGCAGGTGCTCTTCTGCTGCTAGAACGCTCGTTTGCTGCCAAGCATTGCCGGCTGCCTCGCTCTGCCGCCTCGGCAGCGGCAGCAGCTGCTGCTGGCGCCTCTCACCTTGTCCAGCTCTGCGCGCTCCCTGTAGAAGCGCTGCTCCAGCTCCTTCTCCTGGTTTATCATGCTGATCATGCTGGTCTTGGCCTCGTTGGCATGGTTGCGGCGTGTCTCGAGGAGCTTCTGCTGCAGACGACGCACCTTCTGCTCCTGCTTCTGGCGCGCATATTCAGCCTCTCGCACGTGACCGTACAGCCGGCTCTCTTCGTCCTCACCCTTGCCCACCATTTTCTACAGCAGACAACCTGCAAGGATCAGCAGCGGCAGCAAGCGGCGGCAGCTCAGGCCAACGAGGGCCGAGGCCACCTCACCGCCAGGCCTCATCCTCTGTAACCTACTCACTCCCCTCCTTGCCCTCTGCTGCACTCATGAATGCACCTGAATGCGGTCGCACACTCGCAGGTTAGCAAGAACTCATGCACACATGCACAAATATACATGACAAATGCACGTGGACACACGTGCACACTCATGCGTTTGGGGTGTCAGTCACACACACACACACACACACACACACACACACACACACACACACACACACACACACACACACACACACACACACACACACACACACACACACACACACACACACACACACACACACACACACACACACACACACACACACACACACACACACACACACACACACATACACACACATACAAAAACACACACACACACACACACTTTTATACACAGAGATGCTTGCACTTCTCTGCTGCTCTGTAGGCGTTCGAGCGGGCTCAAGCATGTGCGTGAGCATGTAGGTGCTAAGTGTAGGTGCTGCTCGTAGGCATTGACGAACACTTGCTTTGGTATTAATATGAGCGTGCAGATATGCACGTTCAGCTGCATTCCTTGCGTGACATGCATTTGGCAGCACAGACAGCAAAGGACAGCAGTAGAGAGTGTCAAGACAATAGGGAGTGCCTAGCAGTGTGCTGATGCAGGACTTGCCTAAAAGCTGAAAAACGTGCCACGTGGTGGGAGATGGCAGGCAAAGCCGACAATTCTGGATACACGTTAATGACAGCTGGTGGGATGCTCAGATGCTGTCATGGACAGGATGTCGAGTATGCAATGGGTGCAAGTGTAACTGATCTCAACCTACTCGGCATGGAGTTTTTTTGAAGGAGCAACAAAAAAACTTGACAGCAGTTTCAAAAGGTTCTCCTCGCCTAGTGCCGACTTGCCTAATGAGCGGCACCTACCAATAGCCTCTTTAAAAAGATGCTAGGATAGACCCTTGGGCTAAGGACAAATTTAATATGCAACTTATGCAGGGCAATGATAAATCTAGGCTCCCGAGAAGCAGAACCTAGATATGGGGCTCGGAGGAAAGGCTATTAGTCCTCTCAGACAGGGAGACAGACTTTGAGACAGGACAGCAGGGCAGGCAAGGCAGGTAGAGCCGGGAGAGCAGATGCTGAGTACGCATGTATGCTGGGCATGTGTGTGTGTATGGTGCTCACTTCAGTATTTTTGAATTGTCCATCTGTGGCTCCACTGGTGTCCTTATAGAAGCTAGACGTGGCCCTAAGTTGAATTGGTACAGCCTACAATAACGCTTGTAACAGGCAAGTAGCATTCGTTGGCCCACACATGACAAAGTCCGGAGCTCGTGTGTGCCATGCTAAGACCAACTTCCCGAAAGCTCTTCTGGGGCCAGGGCACTTGATAGTATTCACTAGCCTCTCCATCCCATGCTGATATTCTCAACCGGTTAACCCGCCTTGCTCGGCTCGACCTATGATGACAGCCACAGATGTGTGAGCACACTCGATCCTTATGTACAGGCAGCACAGCCGACTGCTGCAACGGCATTTACCGTTGACGACGAGGCATGGCAGCAGCTATGCATCGTCGTCAACGCCGGTGGGGGCGGGAGAGGCAAGGGACTGGGCAGAGGACCGATGTGGATCGACCGTGCTTCGTTCGTCCTCCTAGCGATGTGCCACAGAGGCCGGCCGCCTGCACTTTCGCTTGCAAACAAGCAGCAGGAGAAAAGAAGTCGGCACTGCACCGGCAAGTGCCTGGCTAACGCAAGCAATGAACCCGGCAGCTAAGCGGCTGGCAGCTCGGTGCCACAGTGACCACTGCAATTAGTGCTCTCTCTCTCTCCTGGTGGCTGCCTGCTCCTCGAGGTTCGTGCTGCTGCAGCCGTGGCACTGTCGGCCACACAGTGGCTGCTGGCAGCTAAAATTGGGTGCCATTATTTCATTAGGAAGAGCCCAGCTCCACCAATTTCACTCTTCGGTCAGGACAGCACGGCGCCCGGGCCGATGGCGATAAGCACAGCTCCAGGAAAGGGGGAGGGTTCGGGGCTAGGGCGGTGCTTGGCTTCCGGCTGGCTGATCTCTCATTCAAAAGCCCAGACCCTGAGCGATCTGCCACGACGACGACGCAACGCGATGTGCCACGCCGAGGAGCTCTGAGCCTTTTGGCGTGACCTCTTCACTCGATCCTCGAAGGCCTCTGCTCCCGACCAGGATTAGCTCCGGATCGGTGGCCCTGCAGGTGCCCGAGTTTACCTTGGCAGAGCTTCGGCCAACGATCTCGACGTCGGCAGGGCACTCAGCAAGCTGCTCAGGTCGTCCAGATCACACATCCATTGTGCGCTTGTATCTACTCTTAAGCTTTCCAGCGACGCCGCCGCCTGCTGAGTGGCCTCTCCAAGCCAGTAGCTGTAATAGTGGCCCTCAACAGTCGCTCGAGTGTCACTGGAAGAGCTGCCCGGGCGGCTCAGCCTGCCCGCCGGCCCGACTGCCGGCACCTAGCTAGGAGCCGAGCTTAGACGTGAGCCGAGAGCCTTCCGTCTAGGCTGCGCAAGTTCTATGGCCGGTCCGGTCTCTGACTGCTGTTGCTGCAGCTGCAGCTGCCTCTTGCAAGGCTCTGGGCCGAGGCTTCGAGCTGTAGTGATGCTGCCAAAGCTCACGCCCCCAATTCCGAGCCACACAATCTGCTCGAGTCCTGCCGCTGTCGAAGTTGGGCTGCAGCACAACTTGTGTGTTGGGGTGAGGGGCACGCCGGTCGCTTAAGCAGCCGCGACCTGCACTGCTGAGCAGGCCGGCAGCGGCAAGCCACAGTTTGATTCTATGCGGCAGCAAGCCCTCTATCAGGAAACGGCCGCATTTCCTGTAGGACACAGTGTGATTGTTTCTCCTGCTTTTTTTCCAGCCGTCCTCGGGGATGGCTGGAAGGCTGCCGTGCAATTGGTGATCATTGAAAGCAGATGCCGGCTCGCCATTGCTGACGCATGGACGGCGCCTACACAGACTGCATTCTCATAGCATGCAGCTGTAAACAGCAGCAGTTGTCTCCCAGCAGGACAGACTGCCATTTCTGGACCCTTTATGCAACACCTCCCACGAAAAGAGGACCTCTAGCCAAACGTGCAAACTTGAGGAAGGGGTATAGCTAGAGCAGCAGGAACAGCTGCGATAGTGGTGAGTGCTGGACCTACTGCTGCTGCTGCTGCTGCTGCTGCTGCTGAGAACAGCTACTAAGCTCTCATAGGCAAGTGTATCGGTGAGCCGTAATGGCACACTAGCTAAGGCGGTTGCTTTCACGACCTCGGTCCCGAGGTCGTGGGTTCGATTCTTGTGGTGGGCGATCCTTTATCGCCACTGCAAGCGGTGGTGATAGCCGTAAAGGCTCTTCTGTCGCTATACAAGAAAGAGGCTGTTTAAGCAGCTAGGATCACCGAGTTTATTCAATGGCACTTAGGTGTGCAGAGGTGGGGGCTGCTACATTACCTGATATTACATGGTCATTTAGGATAAGTTAAAGGAGGTGATGCTGTCATAGAAATACCAGTGCAGCCTGGTTTCAAGCTGCCGTGCCGTAGGACATAGCACGAAACTCTATCCATCCTAGCAGTGTATCCCCAAGACCATGGAAACAGGAAGCACCAAACAACGAAGGACTATTGAGCTCGGATCTATGAGCCTAAAATACCTGCACACTTCCAGATCAAAATAACGATACCGCGAATAAATCAAGGGTAAGGGTCACCAGCTCCACGAACCACAACAGTTATGCTGTGGCTTGCAGCTTTATGGTATGGTTCGTGTGCTTCGCCTCAAGTTCTAGTGGTTCGTGTTCTTTCAGTGCTTCACGGCTTTCCGGGCAACTACAAGGCTTCAAACTATAGTGAATGTTCACGATCTCATACAGAGCTATGCCAAAATGGGACGCATGATGTCTGTCGAAGTCCATATCCTTGGCGCTTGCCACGACAAATTCAACGAAAGCAACGAATCTTTCTCGAAGGAGAAAGGCAAAAATCACTTTCTTTCGCTAGAATCGGAAAACCAGCTCTAAACGTCATTGCCGACGATAATTTAATGAAAACATAATGGGAGGCTCTGTTCGGGGATTTCTTCCGGAAAGCGATTTTAAGTATAGCCGCAAATATAGAACATCTACTGATTTCTGAATCTCTTGGAGTGGTAATTTTTATATGACTTCTGGGAGTACATGCATGTGAATTTTGATTCACTCGCTGTTACATCTAACTCAAAGTGAAACTCAAGGTGCAATTTTGCAAGTTTTCTCATTTGAAATGGGTTGATTTCAAGTTAATCACTGTCCGAGTAACAAAGAAAAAGTGTGCAGGGAGCAAAGGTCGTTTTCTCTACTTCTGAAGTGCAGGCAAACGAAAAGGTACACTAGCTACAGAGGGATACCAATTATGCTGCAAAGTATTATTAGCATTAGCAAGAGTATCATAACCGTTACTATTATCATCGTGATAAGACCTGACCAAGCGGCGCTCGGTAAATGCTGGAGAGCAGGGCCTTACAAAAGCAGAGATGGCCTCCTCCTCCTCCCCCCCACTGTGGTAGCGAATACTGGTAACAGGCGAAAAAACGAGAAAAAGCTGCACTAACTAATGACTTACAGGCGTTCCATGCCATGCATGCCCTGCGCTCGCTGTGGCTCGAGCTCGAGCCACAGCGAGGATGACAGCAGCACTGGTGCTCACTGAGCAGTGTGCACGGCTGTGGTTACCTCCAAACAGCACCCACCCACCCACCCTTGAAAAGTTGAGTGACCTGTGCGTCTAATTACAGAAAGATGAACAGGATGCTGAGTATGGATGGATGCTGTAGCTTTAAGCCGCGCCGGAGAGCTTTCCATCGAGTGACAGCAGCCACATCTGCAGTGCCTTACTCAATATGCAGACAGAGCCAGCTACCCTTTCAGAATGCTGTCACCCAACGTCTGCCGCTCCGTGCGCACGGAGCTTGGCTTCGTTTGCCTAGCACAGCGATCGAGACTCCGGTCGCCTCTTTCACCTCGAGCCACCCTCGATTCAATTGAAGCAGCTGCACTCGGAAGGTGAGCGCTGCTGCTGCTGCTCTCAGACACAGGAGCAGAGACGCAGCCGGACGCAGCCGGACAGACGTCAGCTGATGCCCGAGTGCCTCCAGCCTGATTCCCTGGTGCTGCCAGGCCGTGGCCGCCCCCAAGTCCCAAGGACCGGGGCTCAGGTGCTCACGAGCTCAGCAGCCTGCGGCAACGTGACCACTGCAGGACAGATCGCGACGACAACCCGCTCCACGCTTGCGTCCAGCCCTCTCTTGCTGCTCGAGAGCGTGCATGCGATTTTTTCGAACTCGTGCCCTTTTAACACCGGCCGGCCGTGCTCGCTTCGAGCAGACTGCAGGTGCTCGAACAAGTTTGAGTATGCCACTCACCTGAAAGTGCTTGAGGTGGTCCTCGTGCTCTCGAACCAGCTGATCGTGGTAGCGACGCTGGAACTTCTCCATAAACGACTGCTCGTGCGTGTCGCCTTTTTCCTTTCGGGACACCAGCGTCTGCTGCATCAGCGTAGTCTTTCGAGAGTCGTGAGCCTGCACGCAGAGCCGACGGCCGGCGATGAACCACGTGAGAAAACACGATCGACAGTCTCAACTCAGCAGAGGGCGGAGGGCGCTGCCCCGCCCACGAGGATATATAAAATATATATAATATATAATTCATCTATATAGCGCCCCAAGAGAACTTAATCTCTATTCAGGCGCTTCACATATGCCTCGGGGCTCGAGCCCACGACCTCAGCCAGACCTTGGTCGGGGCGAGCACCTTAACTGCTAGGCCCAACCAGCTCGGCTAAGAGGATAGAATCTGAAGCACCACTGCTGCGGCAGAACAAGCAGAAAGCCGGTTGAAAACTTCAACTAAATCACAGCCAACCCCTGCAGTGATGACCACACAAATGCTCCCCTTACTAATCGCGCGTGTCTACTTTCAGCTATGCAGGCATGCAAAAATTAAAATCCCGAACTCAGATAAGCAGGTGGCAGCCAAGCTAGTGCACATATTTGGGGTCCTCCTATCCAGATTTCTCTTGCTCACCGAATGCAGACAATCCTGCCAATGCATTAGGGCACTTTCAGTTGACAACTACTTCTGCAGACAGACTTGTCTGTTGTGAATGGCACAACTGCCATGTTACATAATATTCCCAAATACTCGCACTGGCTACCTATCAAGCAGTGTATCGACTTAAAGGTTCAATCACTAACTTATAGAACCCTCCATCCTCTTTCTCCGGGCTACCTATATGAAAAACTGCCATTCCCAGGCTTTGCTTCGTGCCACTCTAGCTCAGGTCGCTTAGTTAGTTATGCCCCAAAGCGACAATCAAATCCCTTCCGTGACCGTGAAGCCTTCTGCTCGTGATGCTCCTGCTGTCATGAACTCACTACCAGCTGGCGACACGTCCCCCGACTTTACAGAATTGGACGAAGCTCTTCGCATTCGCATTCGCTTAGTCGGCACGATTTGTCCTTTGGTGTGCTTATGCATGCATGCTAAAACTGTGCATGCTTACACTAAGCAATGACAAACTGCTACTGCCACGCCTCTTTTCCAGCACATGCAGCATGTGTGACAAGACGGAGCTCTCGTTCTCTTGCGGTGCCACTTAATCCATACTCTTGCGGTGCCACTTACTTGCGGTGCTTCAATACCATTACTGCTACTATTATTATTGTGCAGCAGGCAACTGTGACCAGCTGACAAATAAAGATACTGGAGGAACGCTAGTGCAGCACTTCCACATAATAGTAATAATAATAACAAAAGCAATACATTACTATGGCACCATCACATAACTAAATATCTGTCGAGGCACTTAATATATTCTGTACTTTTGTAGGCTGCCTGAGCTGTGCTGGCTGAGCTGCTTCCTCCTTCTTTCTCTAGACCTCTGACCTGCTTTCTCTAGAAGGTCAGTGCTATTCAGCTATTGTATCTGTGCTATTTTCTCGAGCTCGGTTGCCATTACAAATCGATGCTAGAGAAACGGGGCGACGGCAATCACATCGCGACCTAAGCAGAGCTGCTTTAAGTATTTCTCGCTGCTCGTTTGGTGCCCCATACAGACTCTGGGAAGGGATGACATGTACTGTAATGTATCTCTCCCTAAAAGCTCCACGAAGCCACTAAGATCAAGGCAGGTGCTACAAAGTAGAGCTTTCTATAGCCCACTCAAAGCCTGAGCGACTTTCGTTACGCATTAGGACCACATCGCAAAGGCATTAGTCGCGAACAAGCTGAAGGATGCCGTGCAACGTCCTGCTGCTGTCATGCGTCTAGCAAATCAAGAACCTCTGATGAGAATGGACCAGGGAACTCCAATTCTCGACAGATCGCATAGTACAGCGATCTCTGCCGTGATGATCTTCTGTGCAACGATCTGAAAGCCTACAGCTTGTGTGGTACTGAGAGAGTGGGATAGATTAAAATAGTAATACTCGATTACAGCTACTTGTGGAACTATACTCAGATCTCATTTACTAAACTTTTTTTCTGCGACAGAACTAGATAGGCAGCCAAATTTTATTTAGCTCTACGCAGCGAAGCTCGAGGGAACCATGATTTGATGACTGCTGCTAAACGTTAAAGACGTTAGCATGCCAACAAGGTTTCTACTTGTAGCTTCTCTTGCTTTGCCATCATTAGGCTGCCCAGACACCAAGTGAATGGCCAGCCACAACAATGCCATTACTGCTGAATTAAATTAGCAACGGCAGCAGTGTTGTCGTAATATTTCTTCCCACTCCTTCTACGATCATAAGAGGCTAGTCCTGGCTGATTTTGCAAGGCGTCCCTTTCCGATAATAAAAATTGATTGTCCAGCTGCAGCCAGGTTCCGGTGGCTGCGACCAGATGGTTTCCTGCCGTAAGTTGCAGGCAGTGATCATCTAACCATTGGGCCATGCAATAGTGTGTGTGGGTGCGCGTGTGCGCGAGCGTGTGTGTGTGTGTGTGTGTGTGTGTGTGTGTGTGTGTGTGTGTGTGTGTGTGTGTGTGTGTGTGTGTGTGTGTGTGTGTGTGTGTGTGTTCGCCATGCAGCTGTTCTGCCACCCTCCTCCGGTGGGCGGCCCCCCACCCTGCAGTTAATAGGCAGCAGTTAATAGGCAGCAGTTAATAGGCAGCAGTCCGGGGCTGTCCGGGTATGTGTATAGCTTGCTCAGGCAGCAGCCAAAGCTGGCTGCTCCGGCAGCAGCTCGAACAGTCAAGCTCAGCCTTTGGTCAAGAAGCAGATGCCACCGGTGGGACATATCTAATGTGCTCTTAATAGGCACAAATTAACTTGACATTTAATTCGCAGCTTTATTATGGCTGCTGCATAGCTGGTAAATACACCTTTGTACTTGGCTTGGCCGGCCGGCCGAGGATATTCTCATGGACCACGGGCCATAGCCGAGCTCAGCAAAAATAGCTGAGAAAGGAAGATAAAGATAGGAATTGGAAGAGAGAGGGATAGAGAGAGAGAGAGAGAGAGAGAGAGAGAGAGAGAGAGAGAGAGAGAGAGAGAGAGAGAGAGAGAGAGAGAGAGAGAGAGAGAGAGAGAGAGAGAGAGAGAGAGAGAGAGAGAGAGAGACAGACAGAGACAGAGACAGAGACAGAGACAGAGACAGAGACAGAGACAGAGACAGAGACAGAGACAGAGACAGAGACAGAGCCAAAGAGACAGAGACAGACAAAGAGAGAGAGAGAGAGAGAGAGAGAGAGAGAGAGAGAGAGAGAGAGAGAGAGAGAGAGAGAGAGAGAGAGAGAGAGAGAGAGAGAGAGAGAGAGCTGGAGAGATTAAAGATGGAGAGAGAGAGAGAGAGAGCTGGAGAGACGAAAGATGGAGAGAGAAAGAGAGAGATCGGGAGAGAGACTAGGGCGAAAGAGGACGAGAGAGTGAGCTTGTGTGGAGAGAGCGAGGTTGTGTGCACGTTTGCTTGTGTGTGTGTGCATGTGTGCTTAGAGTACATACGAATGAGCATGCACACGTGCAAGAGCAAGGTGCCGGCTGGCTGAGGAAAGGGGTATGCATACGCAATTCTGTCAAATCAAAACTTTTTGCAGGAAGTGTTTGTTTCTAGTTGCTGTTGTCACTCTGGACCAGTCAGACGGTTGCCGGTTACAGTAGCTGTTTACCTTTGTCACGTACCACAAAGGAAGCTATCAAGTTGTCATCTATAAATTAACCTGCACAGCTATTGTAAACAGGACTTGTTACCTGGCTTCACATAGCCGCCTGCCGGAGGCTCAGCAATTCAAGTGACTTTCGGATCGCTGGCAGTGGATAGCCTACTTCTAAACAAAGGCCTAGATCAGATGGACTCATCCGGTTGCTTCACTTCGCTACGTGCTGTGTAACGGCTGCAGAAAGCAGAAAGTCACGAAAAGCTGCTGAAAGCTGCTGATGCCCGATGATGTCCGGAGACCCGAAGTGGGCACTGTGTCACGTGCAAATGGCCTGCCGCAGGCTTCCCGAGTCCCCGAAATCAAATGCTGATTTAGTCTCGGTTGCACAAGGTACTACCGAAATTCCACCTCTGCTGCTGGAGCCATAATGTGATCGATCTCGTGGTGCTGAGCTGGAGTGCAGACATGTTCAAGCCAGCCCTTAAAACGATTATCTGAAAGTGTCTTGGTGCAAGGCTGCCAGATTTGACATGCTATTCCAGCTGACCAATGCTTCACACAATGTCAATTAGATGGTCAAGCGATACTATAAACCACAGCTGGCATAATCATCAAAGGGTCACTAGATTTGATAGGCAAAAAACAGCACGTGGCCCCGATGTACCCATTAGAAGACCCCTTAAATTGATGAGTGCACTGAAGTCAACACGAACTCGCTCTCTTTGAACCAAGCCTAAAAGCTAGGTGCACACCAAGTGTGATTCAAAAATGAGAAAAGTTAACGCTCAAAATAGGTTCTGCCAGCATATCTCCTGCTGAATCTGCACGAAGTCTAGGTGTCATGTTCCAAGGTGACCCCTCATTAGAGAACCACATCAGCTCCAGTCAAGTCGGCCTATTTTTAGCTACACAACATTGCTAACGTTCGGGCTTGTTTAGACACGGATACAACATCTAAATTGGTCCTTGCATTTGTGACATCCCTTCTTGACTTCTGTAACTCACTGCCTACTGGTCTACCGGCCTATGTACTCAGGCGCTTACAGCAGGTGCAACACTTTGCAGCTAGGCTTGTCTGTCGTGGGCATCACAGTATGCTTCCAAAGCCTGGAACTCACTTCCAACTTGCGTCACGACATCTCCCGACTTGACCACATTTAAAAAGAAACTAAAATGCGTCTATTTATTACAGCATTTGGTGGGTCCCTCTGATTTGAACCCCATTTGCTTATGCCTAATGACACTGTATGCTGTCACTAAACACATTTGCATGTTGACGCTGTGCATGTAACCCCTAACCATGTTATTCTTGTTACTCATTGAGTATGCTACTGCTAACCATTCGATCGTGCTACCTTTGGAGCAAATCTAAAGTGCCTAGTAAGAGAGTGAGTTTTCTGAGGGTGCCCTATCAAATATATTATTATTATTATTATAAAGCACGATTCTAAGGCAGACAGATGATGAGCATGTAGGAGTTTACTAAGGATGTGCTGATGCTCTCAACAATGCCGTTGCTGAATGAAGGCTGAAAAAATAAAACGAGACTGCATAGGATACGGCTCGTGGCATGTCATTTCGCTACGCATAACTTTTTAACACTGCCTATGGCCTGCTAAGTCTGGCCACGTTTTTGACAACCTTGTCCATAGGAATGTGTATAGCAGTCGTATTATGCCCTGACACCGACTTGGGAACAATAGCGTAGGTTCACGCATTCCACAGGCCATACTTGAGAGGAGCTGCCTCAGGATTAAGATGCACCGAGAAACTACTGAATAAAGTGGGCAGTGATACACAGATGACCGAGGTCAATGCATTATTGCCACGGATTGACTTCAAGGTTATGTCGCTCACTTTTAGGTCCCTTCATTCTATGGCTCCAGCCTATCTGTCAGATATACTACCCCATCAGGCCAAGCATCGTACCACCCACTTTTCGGTATCCAACAGTCTACCAATACCTCGTACAAACCTCAATTCCTTTGAAGACCGTGCATTTAGTTCGTATGCTCCCAAAGCCTGGAACTCCCTCCCGACTTGCGTCAGTACATCCCCTGACCTGACCACATTTAAAAGGAACTTAAAAACACACCTATTTAGGACAGCACTTAGTGGGTCCCTGTGATTCGTCCTTGATGTGCTTATGCGTGCTGACACTGTGCATGCTGCCACTAACCACATTTGCATGCTGACCCTGTGCATGTCACCCCTAACCATATTATTCATTTTGCTTGTTTTTCAAGCATGATTTTACTTACCATTCAATTGCATTTCACTTTGCAGCAAATGTAAAGCGCCTAGAGAGAGATTAAGTTCTCTGAGGGAGCTTTATCAAGTGCATTATTATTATTATTATTATTATTATGATTATTATTACCCTGTGTGACATGGCGCATGTTAGCTCGTTCTATCTGTATGGGGATAGACATGCACTCAATTGCTAAACCGGGTTGCAGGCGCCTGTCTACTCGGCATTGCCACTGGCATCACATGTAAAACCACGGCAGCTGTCTCAAATCTCTCCTCTTCCTACTGTCTTTCTCTATTTTCTATTTTCTCTACCCTGTCGTTCTTGTTCACTCGCTCCTCTCGCTCCTCTCTCTCTCTCTCTCTCTCTCTCTCTCTCTCTCTCTCTCTCTATAAATGCAAGCCCTGCATATCTGCACATATACCGTACATAGAACATGCGCGCACACACACACACGCACACACACACACACACACACACACACACACACACACACACACACACGCACACACGCAAACAAACGTATGTGTGATTCCGTCACCACGTGCTCGAAATTTAGGTGTCGTTTTCGACAGCTGCCTCAATTTTAAAAGCTTCATTCAGAAGACTGCTTCTGCAGCTAGCCATCACGTCCCATCCCAATCCAAGATTAGAAGCTGTCTTCTACAGTGGCTTGCAAAAAATTTATCTAGCTCCTTAGTTCTGTCTTGGATTGATTATAGTAATTCCCTTTTGGCTGGACTACCAAAGAAAGCAACTAGGCCACTGCAGCTCACTATGAATATAGCTGCAAGGCTAGTCTTCAAGTCCTAGTGGTTTGAGCACGTGTCTCCTTTGCTGAAACAGCTAGGATGGATGCCGGTTGAGCAACAGATACAGAGCCAAATTCTTACACTGACCCACAAGGCCTGCCACAGCTTGTTGCCTTCGTACCTAGCTGAACTGCTACACCAGTTTCAGCCTCTTTGCTGCGTGGACAATAAATTAGCTGTTCCATTCCTCCGCTGCTTAAAGACCGTTGGCGACAGAAGCTTTACCTCTGCAGGTCCTAGACTGTGGAACTTGCTCCCACAATTCCTATGCAACGACAACTACTCTCCTGCTGCCGACTATGGCTAATCCTTTTCAGCTGTGCTGAGCTGCCACTTCCATGCTACTCACTACCTCAACTGCTTTCCTGACTATCTGCTCTGCTATGCTTTCCAATTTCTCTTTGTTGCGTGAGACGAAGTCTGTTGGCTACCGAATGCGTACCGAAAGCCGCTTAGGCTGTGAGTTCGCAACACAAGACTCTCCTACGTAGCACCCACATAGTAATTGTGGCTTCGTAAAGTTACAGATGGAGATACATTACATTACATTTACAAAGCTAGAATATAATCTGGCTATTCTAGTTTCCAAAACTCCTGCATGTCGTTGATAATTATCAAGGAAACGGAAGACTTTTAAAAAACTCAACTACTGCAAGATGGATAATAAATAGCTAGGTTAGGTCTGATAGGTTAGTCCATTATGCAAGCATCTCGAAACTGAAACCATCAGCATAACAAAAATAGATATCATAAACAAAAGTTGTTACTCTTACTTGCCCTACACATGGCAGGACGGCAGGAAAGGCAGGGTAAAAAGGACACACATAGTCATCATCTAAAAATCTGCAATTGAGAGACTGCAGATTTTGCTGCAGGCTGCTAGAGGCCTAAAATATGGGCAACTCACATGCAACTTCTCATCAATTCGCTTGGATTGAAGATCGAGGTCAGCATTTATTGATGCCTCGTGTAGCTTCTGCTGCCCAACGCTGTTGTTAGTGAGTTCATTGCGTATGTCTTGCAGTTGGCGGATTTCTACAGTTTTTGAGACCAATACTTTTGCAGGTAAGTGCCATACAGAACAGCAAGGTAGTATTTCTCTCATGTCTAGGATTAAATGTAACATGCAGAAGCATCACACGGACATTAAACGTAAACCTAAGCTGAGTATCGAGTCCATTAATAAACGAAACCATATTTAAAAAAAGCACCAAACAAAGCTCTAAAGGGGCTATCGAAATATAGCCATGACAACATTACCCGTTACCATTCTGAAAGCCACAGTGTGTAACAAAAATACAGAGAATCCAGTTGCACATATTTGCACCAGTTCTAAACTTATAGTAGTAATGCCTTGGCTACTAGCTTCTTTTTTTTGACTGAGAGAACTATCTTGGATCAGTGAGCCATCGCTTGCAAAATCTTCCACTATTTCAGTAATCGAGCAGTGGTGAGCCATGATGGCACACTAGGTAAGGCGTTGCTTCTCCTCGGAACCCACGACCTCGGTAAAGGCTCTTCTGTCGCTATACAAAAGAGGCCGTTCAATCAGTATCTCTTCAAGTTTTAATTATTGCATGGAATACATACTCTTCAAGGTTCTAGGCACTATTACATATTAAAGGTCAACTTGAGTGACATGAAATATGCAAAACATTACCATGGCGATGGTCACCAATACTGCCATCCCTCTTGATGACTTTAAAGATAACTTTCCCTTGTGTAGGGAACTTGGAACAAGGTATGAATGGCATATTCTTCTACTTTCTCGCAGCCTCTCTTATGCAAGAAAGAAATGTACTAACTGCATCACTGCATAAGTGGCACAGCGACTTATAATTTGGAAATGGCTTGCCCTCCTGGCCGATTCTTGGTCACCTGTCAAGTGTGAGTTACAAAATCAGGTGACAGGAAGGTACGATCTCATATGAGATGAGGAGCATCCTGTGAGATTAAAGTATTGCTGTCCAGGCTGCAGGAGTGTGTGTGTGTGTGTCTGTGTGTGTATGTGTGAGCACACTTGTGTGCGTGCGTGTGTGTGCGTGTGTGTGTGTGTGTGTGTGTGTGTGTGTGTGTGTGTGTGTGTGTGTGTGTGTGTGTGTGTGTGTGTGTGTGTGTGTGTGTGTGTGTGAAATCACTCCCATTCATGCTAATCTGAGAAAGGCACAGTAAGGTTAACTTTGAAGTCAAGTGCAAACCGACACTCACGATCGCGGTGCATGTACGTACGAGAAGCATGACAGGTGGGGGCAGCATTTTCTCCAGTCACAACCTACACAGGGGGAGGGAGGCCGACGTATGATGTGCTATAGCTGTAGCCCTGCTGTAGCCATGTTTCAACACAGACCTAGTTGTTCGATATGAAGACACAAGTAGACTCCCCGAAAAGATAGCATGCAAGTTACAGCGTCCAGCTGCAGACTGTGGTGATGATAGTAGATACTAACTGTGGGTTTTCATTCCACCCAGGTCCGAACTCTCAGACCTAAGAGGGCCAGTACATATGAAAGATCTCAATTGCATCAACGTAGATTTGCTAACACTGTGATTTGCTAGCTGGTTCATATTTGAATGCCTTCATCTGTGGACTGTCTGCTCGGTTTAGTCATTAAAAAGGTGACAGACAGTCGTCGTTGAAAGTAAAGAGTACTAAGCCCAGTGGCCAGGTGCTCATCTCACACTTCTTGACTAAACTTGCGAGCTTCAGGCCTGCAGCAGCAGGCAATCCTTCATTGGCCGGAGCTTGATCTGCTCTACTTGCGATGCTGCTGCTGCTGCTGCTGAAAAGGCTGCCGATGCTGCTCTTTACTTTTATCTAGCTGACTAAATGGCTGGCAAACAGAACCCGGAGAGTGGCCTGGCCATCGGCAGACCAAACCGAGAGTGGAACGGTACCAGGGCAGTGGCAAAGCCGGGACGGGGACCCTGAGCTGCAAGAAAAGGCGAGTGCACCGCATCCGCCTCTCTCAGGCCTTGGTCGCAGTGGCCACGAATGTTGATGTCACGGTTGAGGCAATCTGGTCACAGCAAAGTGTGGATGCTGACTACTGCCCAGCAGACTTGGATGAAACAACAAATCTCGATGCTGGAAATGACCCGACGTCAATAGTAGGAAGGCGATCACATCAGTAAGGAACGCTAACTGCTTTAGCCGAATGGGCAGTTCGGCACAGAAGCAGGAGCAGGTCAATGTATTTCACTGCGAGGCAACGTCTTCGGACCCAAACTGAAATTTGAAATGCAAAACGACCAACTGCTTTCTGCCGTGGAACCGAGAGAAGGAAACTCTCGCCCTCGAGCAGGGAACGATGCTCTTGTTTTTCGGGGCCAGCGCGCTCTCCAACCGAGCGACGAATCCTTTATTGGCCAGAGCGAACCGGTTAATAGAAAAAATGGCTTCAAATGATCACCCACGTGCTCGAGCCATATCCAGCTTACGGTCTGAATGCACGCGCACACTCAGACGACTTTAATTGCAAATCAGACGATTAGACTATCGACGGTGACTGAGCCGGGATAGGAGAGTCTGAGCCGGCCTGCTAGCAGCTGTCGGCTCCTCCAGGTACCAGTGTCCAGGCTATTGGAGCGTATCACCGAGCCGAAGTTCACTGCTGTGTTGTAAGGCACACGCGAGACTGAATGTGTGTGAAACTAAAGTTGGTGATGGTTGTGGGCTAAGCTGTAACTTTGAAATACTGAACTCCGACGGCCGGCTGCTGCTGCTGCAAGACTGAGGGCAGAGAATTCTGCGGTTTTGCAAGGAACGACCGAAGATTGCAGCCTCTGGGTTTACGGTTGAGTGCTGCATCGGCTGAGCTCGGTAAACACAACAATCCAAAGAACGTACACTAAAGAAGCAGAAGGCGTTGCACCTTAGTCACAGTGGAGTCTGCTGCTCCACTGTGACTTCTATCCAGACTGGGTTGGCCGCCCTTTACCCTTTGCCCTTACCTTCTCTGTTCTTCAGCTCCAGGTGAGCCCTCGTCAATGACAGGTCGGCACTTAGTTTCCGCTGCTTGGTTATTGAGGTCTTTACGTTAGTGTCACTTTTGCTAAAATAAAAATTAGCCAGGACACTTGGTTATGCTGAGCTAGCATTCTGTACCCACCCTGAACGACACGGGCGGAAAACTTCTCGAAGAGCACCTTCCCATTACCCCCCCCTCTCAGGTCGCTAAGTTAGTCTACCCCCCCCCCCCGATGCATCAGCCAGCAGCCCAGCACTCGGCAGCCGCTAGCTGCCAGCCGGACTGGATGCTCTTTGCAAAAGGCGTCGAAGATCGTAACCTCGAGGTTAGCGTGAACAGACCGCCGAGTACACATATTGGCTCACTAATCCTGATTGCCGGGATGTTGAAATTAGCGATATTTCTGCGAAGCTGCTGCCGCTCCAGCGCTGCACGTTCTCCAGAGCTGCTCACGTTCTCCAGAGCTGCTCGAGCATCCCAAGCCTCCCAGCCTTTTAGATATCGAACATGAGGTTGCGTGGCCACAAAGCAACTTTGTCCGACGGGCCTCGGCCTTCAGCCGACTGCAAAATGTGGTAGCCACTCTTGGAAAAACCATGCTCAAATTCCTTACAAAGAGATCCTGAATCTACACCGAAGAAATGCAGCCTTTAAGCGGCGATCAACTGTTTTCGGAAAAAAAATCAAGGAACCTAATTGTGACAGACGAAGTCTTGAAGTCGATGCTTAATAGGTCGCTGAGATGTAGAGGAATGTGACAGTTGAGATGTCCTGGTCGCATGCAGTAAGGTGCTCGACTTTAACGACCAAGGTCGCAGGCTTGAGCCCTCCGGCATTTTTTGTAAAGCACCAGGATGGGGATCAAGTTCTCTTACTGTGCCATTCACATAACACGTTATTATTACTATTTTGGCTCCAGCAATGGTCAAGACAGACAAGCCTAGCTTCAGAGTTAAGCACTAACTCTAAGTAAATAAATATGATATAATTCATTTGCACAGTGCAGTAAGAGAACTTAGTCTCTATTCAGGCGCTTCACATGTGCCACGGGGCTCAACCCCACAACCTTGGTCATCGAATACATTCACTTGACCATGGTCAGGGCAAGCACCTTAGCCACTTGGCCAAACCAGAGCGGCACCTAGCGCCTTACTGTGCAGGCAAGATGACATGGAAGCTGCGTGCTATAAAAAAAGCTTAGCTGCTGATTTAACAGCTTCATTTGAATCGCGGCAGCAGAGCCTTTACGGCTCTCACCACCACTTGCAGCTAGCGATACAAGTCTAACGTTGAATTTATGTGGTCTCCCTGGAGGCCTCGATGCCAACACTGAGTCGCTGCCAGGCTTGCTTGAAGCGTCAAGCCAGGCTGCATGCATGCCACTACCGGCTGCTTGCCGACTAGAGGGGCATCTGATTCTTTAGCACCCCAATGTACAGCAGCCCTTTCGGCACGTGACCGATCCGACTACCACCCAGTCAATGTGGAAGGCAGCCAGCAGGCAGCCCGGGGGGGGGGGGCAGCGCTGTCTGGCAAAAGTCCGCCGTAAGGGAGTTGGTGACAGCGTGGCAGGGTCGCATCGTTGCTGTGCCTGATTGTGTCACCAGCCGACGTCGTTATTTCGATGGCCTACGCCCAGCTTCGCCCGCTTCCTGTGCAGCTGGAAACGTCCTAGAAGCCTAGGGGGGGGGGCACTCCCCTACCCAGATCGGCTGTACTGCTGTGCTGTTGTGGCCATCGATGCGGCGGCTGTGGCTGCGGTGTGGTGGCGGTGTGAGCCTTTAAAGCTGTCCGACAAAGCCGATGCAGCACTCGAATGCCGGCCCAGCCTTCCAGTGGCCAAGCAGACTGCATGCTCGTCAGTGCTGGGGGCTACAGTCTGGGAGTGGAGCAGCTACTCACGCGAGCTTCCTTTCAAGCGCCACCGCTTCCTCTCTGTCCGTCTGTATCCTCTGAGTGGTTTCCTTTTGCTTTTGCCTAAAACGTAGGTAACAATGGCCGCTGAACTTTATCAAAGAAGCTGGGCAGGCGGCAAATGCAGCCTGGCTAGCCTATCGGATCACGGCAGATCGGCCGTGCTTCCTCTGGGATTGGTAAGCAGGATATTGCGCACGCAAAGCAAAATGTTCGCGTTACATCAAGGAAGACCCATCGGGCGATGGACGATGCAGCTAATGTGTCACCTTGACCACTGCTCTGGCCACCAGCTGCAACAGCTAGAATCTGCTTGTGGTCGAGTCTTTCCACAGTGTGACAAATAAGTCGAGCCCACCCTGGTCGGTAACATAATAATGTTAATAATAGTAATAGTGGTGATACTAATACAGCTATTCTCTAGTACCATAAGGGAACCAAACAGCTTTCTAGGCACTTTGCATACGCTGAAAAAGAAGTAATCGATTACTCACACCACGCACGATTCCATAGCACACAGGCACACAAAGTCCAATTCAATCAGACGTTGCAAGGTATATGAGGACCAGGTGAGTTGTTAGCTTCCTTTCTGAATTTCGGCACATTAGGAGGAAGCGGCGCGATGTCAATCGGCAGTGAGTCCAAGTTTCGGTCGAATAGGAACTAAAGAATCTACTTGTGTCAGCCTACATTCAACAACTATCAGCTTTCTCAAATCTTCACAACTGCTCCCGCGAGTCACAGGGCAAGAAATTTGAGTCGGAGTTTGCAAAGCCGGTCAGCCTATAGAGAGCCTCCGTGACAAATCGGAAGCTGAGGGGGGCTCTCGAAGCCCTGGTAGCTAGCCGGGCGGCAGTTAGCTCGATGCCACTTGATGCCGTGGCCGCACTGGCTCACAGCGGCAACAGCAGCAGGCAACAGCAGCAGGCAGCAGCGGTAGGCAGCAGCAGCAGGCAGCAGCAGCAGGCAGCAGCAGCAGGCAGCAGCAGCAGGCAGCAGCAACAGGCAGCAGCAACAGGCAGCAGCAGCAGGCAGCAGCAGCAAGCAGCAGCAGCAGCAGGCAGCAGCAGCAGGCAGCAGCAACAGGCAGCAGCAGCAGGCAGCAGCAGCAGGCAGCAGGCAGCACGGTTGCTTGAGCTCAGGCATGTGCAGCCAGGCATGCGCTGCCACGACTGCCACCTCATACAATATGAGATTCTGAGGCAGCTGTGCAAAGCGACCGAGCTGCAGCCAAGCTGTCTGGTAAACCGAGCTCTGGCATCTTGCAGCCTCTGCTCACTCTGTGAGTCTGACCAAGTCTCGCTCAGCATGCTTCACAGTGCCCACTCTACTATACATCGACCGTAGGCCTGCTGCTCGGCTGCAGCCTGCTGCAAGTGCTTCATTGCTTGGCTGCTTCTTTCCAGCTGCAGATCTGCGCACACATCTGCAGCTGCCGAAGAATGAAATTCAGCCCGGCAGCAGATTTCTCCTTCCAGTCGCACTGGCCACCGCTTGGCCAGCTTCGGATGGCTCACCCGAAATTGCAGCCAGCAGATTGCTTGCCCCAGGGTTTCATGCGGCATCATGAATGGTGATTGGCAACGCCTGACCACATTCTGCAAGCTGGCCGGCTCACACCTTTAATCACGAAGCCTCTGCCGAGCGAGTTCCAAAATCGCTGCACCTGCAAACCTCGTGCACAAGGGCACTAGGGAAATAAACGTAGCCCCTTTATCACTTGCTAAGTGACCAGACAGAGTGCAGAGGCTTTCAAGGTCAACCGGAAGTGGTGAATAGCCGTCTGATAAATCGCTTCAAAGACACGGTCAGTAAAGACTCAAAGGAAGGAAGTTAGGTGGATCGCAGGCCACTGCCTGGCTGCCAGCACGGGTAGCTTTTTAACCACGGTGCAACTCTCTGGCAGGCATTATTTACAAGCGATTATTATGGGCTGCCTCCACTCTGTTTAGTTGCCTAATCATGAGCAGCATTGGCATTTATGCACCGAGCAGCTTCAAAGGAGGGTGGTCGTGCATGCTATACCATCAAACAGGTCACGAGCTTTGTACTTCGGTTATTAAATTTGCAGCTGGTCCATCTCAACTCACAGCACAGTACCAGCAGTAGCAACAGCAGCAGCAACAGCAGTGCTTAGCACCCAGTCTTTCATACCACAGGTTTCTTGGTCTGTCCAACATTATCTTCCTCTACCAGCCTTCGCTCCCCTATTGAGATAAATAAATAAATCCTAGCTGATTAAACAGCCTCTTCTGTATAGCGACAGAAGAGCCTTTACGGCTATCACCACCGCTTGCAGTGGCGATAAAGAATCGCCCACTGCAGGAATCGAACCCACGACCTCGGGACCGAGGTCGTGAAAGCAACAGCCCTATTCTCCCTTCTGCATGGACAGAATCATCTCTGCAGTGACTTTAGAAAGTGGTCCAGTTAGTTCTGTCCTGGACAAGCTCTAGGGCATTCCAGGCCCGAATGTTTCAATAGTGTAGCTGCAGATGCTGTGGCCCGAGGCGAAGACACTACTCAGTGTCGTGCGCACAGTTATTTTACCGGACACCACTCACACGATTAAAACTGTATTAATTGTAAATAAGGCGAAAGTATGTAAGAAGTATGCATAAGTTCGTCTTGTTTATGTGCTTTGTGCATATGTACACGGTTGCAGAGTGGTATGCAAGCACCGTTAGGTATACTGTAGCTCTGCATTTTTCAAGCCCTGGACAATGTGCTTGGGTACACATCTTACAAAGTTGTGAAAATAAATCATGAACCGACAGATGGCAAACATGAGTGACCCAACAGGTAGAAACTCAGAAACCAAAATTGTACGTACCCAAATCAACGGCAGTGTACCCCCACCTCTTTTGTTTCACAGCATAGTGAAAGCACTGTGCAAACCAGGCTGACCTAGCAGGTGTTTTTTGCACTCACCATTTGAAGTAGGTTTTGGTAGCAGTACCCAAACCCTAAACCCTAATTCCTAAAACCTAAATCCTATTAGGGAGCTGTTTTTGGAAGATTGTTGATGAATGGCTGGTCTCCTCGATAGAGCGACCACACCCAGAGTGATGGTGTGACTACTTGACGCAAGCAGTTGACATATTAATGATAATAATAGAGCGCTTGTATACCACCCCAAAGAACTGAATCTATTTGTAGGCAGTTCGCATATGCTGGAAAGGGTGCATGTCGCTTGGTAAGTGCAGCCCCCATGAAACGCATGAAAGCATGAAACATGAAGTATGAAAACATTAATTCACAATGACGAAAGAAATGCTGTGAGGAACAGGTGAACTTTTAGCTCCTTTCTTAAATACTGTCAAGTCAGACGATGTCATGACGTCAGTTGGGAGTGAGTTCCAGGCTTTGAGACCGTGTGAATGTTTGAGACCGTGTGAATGAACCGTGTGTACGTTCACCATAGGATTCGATTTTGCTGAGAGGCACAGCTAAACAACTTGAGTGAGAACTCAGACGAGTGGGTACAACGATGCATCGTTGCTCGAGTGGGATATTTCGGATAGGCATTCTGAAGCAAGAGAACGAATGGATCTAAAATTGTGCGTGTGACAAAACCACGAGTTCCATACGTTGCTGCTGCTCGATGGGGACAGATGATCTGACGTGGCAGCTGGGTACTCACTGGCCGGCCTCACTGGCCCTCCCTCCCTGCTGCTGCTGCTGCTAAGCAACACACCAGCAATCAGAGGCTATTCTTCGGTCTGACACCTCTATCAAGGAGCACCTTGCTGGAATCTTAATTGTGCATCTCCATAGCATGAATGCAAATGCAAAAAACCTATCAGGAAACTATCCTGGCACACTGTCACTGTCAAGCTTCCTTAATCAAACTTGGACAATCGATTGTTGAAAGCAGGTAAGCAGGACAAGTCTTATGGTAACCTGCACAAATGTGCACACTAGGATCCTACACAAGGCATCGTGATAACGACTTGCGGTTTGACAGCTCTCTGGACACAGGGGTAATAGAAAGCAAAGCGGCATGCCACCCACGAGCCGCCTTTCTCAACTCATTCAGATACTTCTTTGAACAATCTCTTTCTCTCTTTCCGTGCATCATTTCTCTTTTCTTCTCTCCCTCCCTCCCACTGTCCTTCTATGTGTTTCTCTTGCTCACCGTGCTCTTTAGCTGTCTGTGTATCTATATCTGCATCATTCTCATTTTGCGGTATTCTATCACTCTTTGTCTCTTTGTCTATCTGTCTCCCCGTTACCTATATTTCTCAATGCCCCTGTCTCTATCTGTCTCTCCGTTTCCTCATCTCTGTCTCGTTCTCTATCTGTCACTGTCCGTCTGTTTCTCCCTCTCTCTCGCTCGCTCTCTCTCTCTCTCGCTTTCTCTCTCTCTCTCTCTCTCTCTTATCCAGTCTCACTGTTTCTGCTTCCTTCTCTGTCTCTCTCTATCCCATCTCTCTCTCTCTCTCTCTCTCTCTCTCTCTCTCTCTCTCTCTCTCTCTCTCTCTCTCTCTCTCTCTCTCTCTCTCTCTCTCTCTATGTCTCTCTGTCTCTCTCTCTCTCTCTCTGTCTGTCTCTCTCTGTCTCTCTTTTCTCTCTCTCACTGTCTATCTCTCGGCGTATTTCTTTCCTTTCTGTTTATCTTTCTCTGTGTTTCTTCCCTATGTCTCTTTCTTTATTTCTGCCTGTCCCCATCTATTTGTCTTGCTCTCTTGTTGTTTCATTCTCTCTTCCTCCGTCTCTCATTACTTCTCTCTCTGTGTTTCTGTTTATCTTTCTTACTGTGCCCCTCACTCTCTGTTGCCTCTCACCCACTCCACTCTCTGTGTACTCCATTTCTCTGCATTTGTCTGTCCTGCATGCTCTATTTGTTTCTACTGTTCTTATGTCAATGTCTCTATCTGCCCGACTGTATGTCTGTCTCTCAACATTTCTCTCCACATCTCCTCTTCAACTCTCTACCTCTCTACATCTCTATCTCACTGTACGGCGAATATACGTAAGCAATATAATCGTGATGCCTTGTAACACAAAATAACGTCGAGTAAAAGCAGGACCTGTGAGTTCAGAGCTGCGAGATGTGAAGGTAGCCAGTTAACAGCAAACCGCGTGTACCCATCGCACAATTCTCTCTTTTGCTATGACCGTTGGCCAGAGTAAACCCTTCTCTAAAGAATTGGTGCAGTGCACACTATGATGCTCTGCATTTCGGTATCGCATGCCGAATTAAGCACAATTAAATATTATTTAGCACATTAAGTACTAACTGATAGACTTCAGATCTTGACCGCATGCACTATCTCGGACTGTTTTCTTAGAAGAAAAGCACCGGCCAACACCAGACGACGTCAACCCAAGAATTTAGACCGCAGTGTGACAGGACGCACTGAACAACTCGTCTTGGCTGCATAGAGAAGGCTAACCAACCTCGGTGCTTAAGAAGACTACCAACAGTTGTCGTTTAGGGGAGCTCCCCAGCGACCCAGACTTGTAGCACTGTAGTACTGTAGCTGCTACAGTTTAGCCAGAAGGTTGGCCAGCACGGCCGCTTCCAGAGTAACGATTGTCAAGTTATACAAAGGAGGACACTGCTTCCTGGCATCTTGCAAAGTGGAAGCCTACAATCGCTAAGCAGCAACTTGAGAACGTTGCAACGACAACACGGTCGAGTCACTGCACAGAGCTGCCTTGGCAGTGTAAGGTGTATCAAGTGGTCGAGCACAGAGATGTGAGATAGAGATAGAGAGAGAGAGAGAGAGAGAGAGAGAGAGAGAGAGAGAGAGAGAGAGAGAGAGAGAGAGAGAGAGAGAGAGAGAGAGAGAGAGAGAGAGAGAGAGAGAGAGAGAGAGAGAGAGAGAGAGAGAGAGACAGAGACAGAGACAGAGACAGAGACAGAGACAGAGACAGAGACAGAGACAGAGACAGAGACAGAGACAGAGACAGAGACAGACAGAGGATTCTCAGCATGTTCGCCTAGCTGAGTTGGCCCCCAGCTCCCTTGTGCAGGATTTTGGTCTGTAAAAAAACTAAGTCCTGATGCCGACGAGTTCTTGCGGTCTAAATTGTCCCGGGCGCACTTCAATTGCCTAGAGAGGCTTGCTCCATTAACTGCTTGCCACAGTAGCAGGAACAACTAGCATGCACCAGCATGCTCTCTTAACATCCACGTTTTACTTTACGACAAGTTTAGTAGAGAATTCTATAAGGCAGGCGATGTTAGCAACTATGGTTGAGCCAATCTGGGCACATCAGCAGACCATCTAGAGCTGCTGCTGAATTGCACGTGGACGAACACAACGTCTGTGGATGCATATCCACTGCCTCTCGGGTCAAACCAGAAAAGCAGCAATGTGCTCCATGCTTTCAGTTAAAGTGAGGGTTAAAGGGCAGGAGTGGGCTGTGCGACGAAGCTACTCATCGACGGTGCACGGCAGCATAGGGCAGAGAGGCAGCAGTGACTTACTCGCTAAAGCCAGCCTTTGTTTCCCTGCCTTTCTGGGCCTCCATGTTGAGCTGGATGGCGAGCTCAGCGAGATCATGCTTCAGCTTCAGCTGCTCTTCCTGGGGAGATTGTAAATGTGCAAAGCCTTCAAGCATCGTCCAGAGGCCTACTCCATCTATTTATCTATCATGGGCATGCGTGCACGACTAACAAACACAGAACCAAGCGATCGACAGCAGGCTTCAAGAATTGCTCTCACAAATTCTCTCGGGACCAGCGGAGAAAGACAGAACCAAAAAGGGCACCAGATAAAAGCCTGCGTGCCGTTAGGCTTTGAAAATGACTTATCATCGAAGTATTCTTCAACTTTCTGGATGCATTAAACAGGCAAATAGGATAAGAAACAAGTGCATTTATAGAGTGCATTAAGCACATAGAAAATCATTAACAGCTCTGCAACACCTAGAATGCGGACACGAGTTACCGGCAATATCAGAGGAAGAGTAAAGGCACGGTACAGCTGATCCTCTGATATAAAACAGCAAGTGACTATAAAAGACCTATCGTGGAAGCACATCGACGACCTTGTCTGCTCTGGTGTGTACATTAAAACAGTACACAGTATGTATGCGTGTGAGCATGCACGTTCATTCGTGTGCGCGCATTCATGAAAGAGCATTTGTGGGGACATATGTGTGTGCGCACACGCATTAATCATCTGTTGCTGTCAGCAGCGTGGCACAGAGGCGATTGGCAATACACACACGTGTGAGTGTGTGCTTGTGTGTGAGTGTATGCATGGGTTGGTGTTCCGTTCTTGTCTGAAGCGTAGCTTGGTGGCGATTAGAAAGCTGAGCAGATGCAGACAGCCTATGAGATAGAGGCAGGACTTTCTGACACATCATCTGCCGAAAGGAGTGGCTGCCTAGCCCTAGGTTTGCATCCTGTACCGCCACCGCAGGGCGAGGCAATCGTGCATGGAGGAGCCTTCAGGCAGCACTGAATGAAAAGGACACCTGATTAAACTATCGCATTCGCTGCGAACAAAGGAGGATGTGCCAGAGGGAATACCGTGTCATTGCCACCAAAGAGAGCACTCGTGCAGGGGAGACAAAGGAGAGATTGAAGGGGAAATGGCCACGAAAAGATTAGGGTCCAGATGAGTCTCGGATATTTCAACAATTAGATGCACATTGAGATAGGGCGAACAGTGGAAGCACAATTTAGCTATCAATATAAGGTCCAGCAGAAAGATAACAATAACCGGTTGCTGCTCATGACTGCAAGCGAAAGCGTGAGCTCGAGAATGGTAGAAAGAAAGCTCGAAAAAGGCAGGCGTACGTGCCGGCCATTCATAAAGCCATCAAGGAATGCAGATGCAATGCCATTCAGATAGTCTCTCACAGATTGCCGGCCAATCGGACACCAGCACGAATAAAAGAACGCTATGCAAGTTTATATAATATATAATAATAATTATAATACGTTTGATTTAGTGCCCTCAGAAAATTCAATATCTTTCTAGGCACTTAACATTTGCTGCAAAGGAAGCACGATTGAGTGGTTAGTGGTAGCATGCTCAATTAACAGCACGAATAACATGGTCAGGGGTGACAAGTACTGGGTCAGCACGCAAGTATGGTTAGGGGGTTGCAACTTGCTAGTAGGCAAGAGGTACTGTCTGACCGGCAGCAGTGCGATTGCAAAGTGAAATATATCTGTAAGAAATCTGCTAGGCATTGTATGGTCACGAAGAGAAAAAAATTAAGCAGACAAGGGAACGAGAAAAAAGCTTAATAAGATATACAAGAACTGATGAGGTAAGTGAAGATTCTTGTTCCAGAATTAGACGAAATCAACAAGACTTAAAGTCATCATATTTAATAACAATACAGATGATAATATATTGATTATCACCTGAGGAGAAATAAATGCATATCATTCTAGGCACTTTACATATGATAGAAATGAAGCATGTTAACTGGTTTGTGCTATAATACATAGCAGCAGCATGCATTAGCACAAGGAACAATTGACAAAGATGCAGCAAATGCTGTGAGAAACGCATGAATTTTAGTTTATTTTTAAATGTGGTCAGGGGACGTCACTCGGGAGTGAGTTCCAGACTTTGGGAGTTTACGAACTAAAGGCGCGGTCTCCAAAGGACTTGAGGTTAATAAAAGACACAGCAAAACGTCTTGAGTCACAAGGGCTGGTGATACCATGCCTTGGCTGATCGAAAAGTATATCAAATAGGCAGGCTGAAGTAAGATAAGGGAAGAACATAAAAGTGATTGACAAAACTTGGTCAATCTATTCCTTGATGGGGAGTCATTGCAGGTCTGTGAAAAGTGGTGTAACGTGGCAGCTGTGACATGCACGACAGAGAAGCATAGCTGCAGAGTTTAGCACCAGCTGTAAGCGTCTTAGTGCACGGGTAGGGATCTCGAGTAGTGAGGTACAAAAGCAAAGAAAGGATGTCAAGTAAAGGTATGGAGGGACGGTATGGACCAGTTTGGCAATGGTATCCTGGTCTAATCAGGCCAGAACTTTTGCTATAGTGCATAGCTGAAAGTAGGCAGACTTGACTGTCGAGATGGTGTGGTCGTCACTTGGAACTTAACTTTGAAACAGAACACCTGGACTACTTCAGATGCTAAAGAAAATATGTGGGCCGAGCCCATTTTAGGGCTAGGTTATCAACTTTCTAAGTAATGCTCGGTTTTCCCATTACTAATAAGTTGGTTTTTATCATTATTCACGTTGAGAAAGTTCACGGTCATCCAAGTGTGAAGGCCAGCACACATGCTGCAAGAGAGTTGAGCGAGTTCAAAAAATGCAAAAGCAGTAAGAGATCACCGATTAGGTATAGCTGTTTGTTACCTGCATAACAATGAAATACTAGATTGTGCTAGACGATTATATCGGTGAGAGGGAGAGTATATACTATGCAAAGAAGCAGACTGTGCACAGAACCCTAGGGTATCCCATTCTTTGGAGGCTCCTTGGATGACCACTGTCCGTTCACATACATTTTCTGAGATCTTCCCGTGAGGTAGGATCTTAACTATTGCTATGCCGTGCCAGTGATACTAAGACGAGATGACGGGGGGGGGGGGCTCAAGAAGGTCTCGGTGATCAATGGTACCAAACTCTGCCGAATGATCCAGCAGTAGTGTTTCGTTTTTTATTCGCGGGGGAGGGGGAGGTATTGCCGGCATCTCAAAATAAATTTTAAAATATTTAAAAATGATTTTTATTCAAGTGAGATGTTGCCTTTTTCTATGATAATCTCCTTCAATGTCGCACCCCCAAATACTGATCCGGAATGTTTCCTGGCTCTTCAGCAAACTGGAATTGATCCTGGATGTGGCCGCGCTGTCACTTCCTTCCTCCTCGTCATTTCCTTTCTCCTCGCCCTTCTCTTTCTCCTCTTCAAGCTGCCGCAGTTTCTCTAGGGCATATTTTCCATTCGATGGAACCGGTGGCAGCCAAAAGTCGGTACGTATATGCGAACATGTGCTTCTCAGCAAGAACTCGCTTGAGCTGAGAAGAGGTAAACGCGATGGTGATTTGATTTTCACACTTCCCTTGACCAAGACGCTCGCACTGCTTTGATCGCACTCGATTGTTCGTCTTGTGATTCATTTCGCCTCCTACTGTGCTAGCAGGATAGCTGTGTACGAGGACGAGCATCTTGGAACAAATGGTGCTGCCGTCCACGTAAGCAATTTTTGACAATGCTTGCACTGAGCTTGATCGCATTTCAAGTCTCCTGTCCTGCCGATTCTTCCACTCCTGTGCAAGAGAATGACTTGGGCACTTGGACACGGTCCTAGATCGCTTTCAATCACACTGGGCTGCACTTTTCTAAGTGTGAGGACAGAATGGCCGGACTAATGGAAGCCAGCAGTAGTGTCTGCTTTAAGCAATAATTTTACTGAAAAAATCCATCAACATGCTCTGGAAATATGGACGTATTTTAAGACATTTTAAAATGTATCTTAAAATAAATTAAAAACCTTCGCACCACTATCCAGCAGAAATAGCAAAGACAATCTACTTGAGACAGCATCATAGAGATAGTAGGTGTACTCTCGAAGCAGTGCTGACTCTGCGGAGTGATCAACTAAACCTAAACCTAAACCTAAACCCTACACTTTGAAACCTAACTAGAATATGCGTGCAGGGTTTGAAGTTTAGCTATAAGTTTGCTATAAGATATACGTTTTGCTATAAGAATTTAGCTGATGAGCCACCACTTATTACAGTGTCTCTGATATGAATACTCAAGTTCTCTTGGTCTAGCATCGACTTCTTAACAAGTGGCCAAATAACAGCTTTTTTGACGAATGCTGAGGGTAAGACCTGAGGCAAAGGACATTTTGATCATGTTAGTTATGCAGGGCGACAGCAAATCAATATATTTCAGAAGGATATGAGTGGATCTTGGGTATAGAAGGCTGGTAATCATCTTAGAATGAGAGATGAATTACAAGAGGTCACGAGTGTCAGGCTTGAAGGTCGACATTGGGGTAAATCAAGGAACTGAGGGTGAGGAGTCTAGAAAGGATGTTACCTTGATTGTGGGCCCTCTGATCATACCAATCTTACTGACGAACAACCTAGAGAAAGATCTGGTAGATCATCACAAGGATCACTAGGTTAGGTGTTGACTTTGCCAGACAGCAGCACTTCAGCACTTAGTATGGGGCTATCTAAGCTTATATTTTAAATGGAGGACTTGAATGGTCCAGAAGCAGATGATTTCGTGACGGAGAACTGAATACAGTAAACCAAAACCAGAGTCACAATCAAATGAGGCATTGGAGACTGAGGTGCTGTTACTGGTTGGCAGCTGGATGAGTCCCCTTGCAATCACCTTAACTAATCGCCCATCTTTTATGCAGGAAAAACTAATGTTACAAGCTCGCTCAGCCAAATGACTAAATATTTGAATGTGTTAAGAGAGAGAGAGAGAGAGAGAGAGAGAGAGAGAGAGAGAGAGAGAGAGAGAGAGAGAGAGAGAGAGAGAGAGAGAGAGAGAGAGAGAGACAGAGAGAGATTGAGCTATGTACTACGTCTATTAGTGCATTCATGAGTGTATACATACATGTGCAGGCACGTATACAAGTGTCACTGCAAGTCCACGAGAGAGACCCAGAGACCAAGACAGGTAGAGAGAAAGGAGTGGGTTAGAAGGTTGAGAAAGACATCAATTCACACAGTTTTCCATGAAGTTTCCTTTAGATAGTAGGCATATGAATATGGCTGCAAGGCTAGTCTCCAAGTCCCAGCGGTGTGAGCACGTGTCTCCTTTGCTAAAAGAGCTAGGATTGGTGCCGGTTGATCGACGGATACAGAGCAAAGGTCTTACGCAGACCCACAAGGCCTGCCAAAGCTTGGCGCCTTCGTACCTAGCTGAACTGCTACACCAGTTTCAGCCTCTTTGCGCCCTCAGGTCCTGTGTAGACAATAAATTAGCTGCTCCATCCCCCCTTAAAGACCGTTGGCGACAGAAGCTTTAGCTCTGCAAGTCCTAGGCTGCGGAACTCGCTTCCACAATTCCTACGCAACGACAACTAATTTCCTGATGCCGACTATGGCTCATCCTTTTCAGAGGTCCTGAGCTGCCACTTCCATGCTAATCACTACCTCAACTGCTCTCCTGACTCTGCTACGCTTCCTACTTTCTCTTTGTTGCATGAGACAAAGTCTGTCGGCTACCAAATGCGTACCGAAAGCAGCATAGGCTGTGAGTGCACTACACAAAACTCTCCTGCGTAACACCCACCTAGTCTTTTTGACTTTGTGGAGTTACAGATGGAGATACATTACATTACAATCACTTCAGATTCAAACTCTGCAAGCATCACCTTTTGAGCATGAGTTATTGCTGACGTATTCGAACAAGTCAAATACCTGTGGCCTTATGCACCAATAGCGGTTAATTGTGCTATGTAAATGCATTTTTTTTGCTGAGCAACACGAGAGACCAATCTCAAACGAGATATTGAGGGCACCTTGGCAATGTAAAGCCACAGTTTCCGAAAAGACAGCTTTTATCGAGCATAGCTGATGTAGCTCGGTGGCAGAAGGAAATTCAGCAGAAATGCGTTGTGCTATACCAAAGTGTTGTCTGCTGTGCTAAAGTGTCCTCAGGCAGGGACAGGATCTAACACTGCCACATGAATAGTCGCAACACGACAAGCCTTCCTGTTTGTCGGACTTGCGCATACCACTGCCGATGGAGCAGTACTGAAAACAGTAACAGTACTGAAAACAGTACCTCTTTTTGCCTTATTTTTGTCTCGAAGTCCTGAGCCAGGCGATCGAGCTCAATTTGCCTCAATTCAAGTTCACTCTTTTTGGTTACATACTGTCGTGAGAGGTCTGTCCTAAACAAACCAAAAAAAGATGATTGGCAATTTATTGAGGATGGCACAAACTGACAACAAACGGACACACATGTGATAGGGCTGAGTGCTTACCGAGGCTGCAGGAAAAATAACCAAGGAACAGCCTTCAGACACACACACACACAGATGCAAACGCATGCTCACACACACACGCGCACACACACATACACGCACAACACTAACACACACACACACACAACACAAACACACACACGCACACACACATTACAGACACACACACAGACACACACACACACACACACACACACACACACACAAACATATACGTGCCAACTTAGAGATGCAGAGCTGGGTGACCAAGTCTGGATGAAGGGAGGGGAAGCAGTTCCCACATAATCAGAAGGCCAGCATTAATTAATATATACTTTACCGACGAGTACTGGACACCAGTATCTCTTGTCAGTCAATAATGCAACCATCTTCAAGCTACTTTGCAACAGCAAGCATGCAAGATACCTGCTACGATGCATTGTGACCATGGAAAAATACAGCTCAGTAGCATATGAGTGTATGTCTGTTTGTCGTGGAGAGTTTGGCTTGTAGCATAGAGAGTTCGAGGCGGAACTACTAACTAGCAATAGTTTTAATCAGAGAACACGATACAGTCTTGATTGCCTGCATACGTGCGTGAAGAAGCAGACTTGTAATGATGCCAGCAGCCCACAATTCCGTAATAATAATCGTATTAAAAACTGTACTGCACCCGAAGAGAGCTAACTATAGGTTTTGGCACTTGACATTGCCGGAGAGAAAGTAAGCTCAATCGGTCATTGGCAGCATTAGCATACACAATACACAAAGGACGATTCACAAGGAAGCAGCAAATGCAATGAGGAGAGAGCATGTGGGCATTTTGGTTTCTATACAAATATTGTCAAGTCAGGGGATGCCATGATGTCAGTTGAGGTCTCCGGAGGATTTTAGGTTAGTTAAAGCCACAGGTATACGACTCGACTCAGAAAAGCGAATGTACGATTATGAGAAGCCTAATTAGGAAGTATTTTGTATAGGTAGGCTTGAACTAGAGAGTGAAAGAATCTAAAGGTTGAGTGACAGAGCCTTGAAGTCGAGATGCTGCTGCTTGATTGGGAGCCAGTGCAGTCGATGATTGGCGGTGTAATGATGTGGCAACTGCACGTACACGAAAGACAAGCCTAGCAGCATAGTTTTTCACCAGCTGTAAGCTATAGTATAGGCAGGAAGATGAGCAAGTAGTAAGTTATAGAAGTCTTGACCGTATGCAGGAGCTGTATAGACCAACTATGTTGTTGCTTCTTTGCAAGCAGTGCTTTGTAGGCAGCCCCGAAGTTTTGCGTTGGTGCGGAGCTGAAAGTATGCAGACTTGATTGTGGAGGTGATGTAGTCATCTCGAGAAAGGTCAGCTTTAGAGCCAGACAACCAGATCGCATGCAGATGCTACAGGATAAATGCTGGCTGAGCTCATTTTGAAGGTTAGGCTGCCAAATTTCTGAGTAATATTAGGTTTTTCCCATAACTAGTAGCTTGTTTCGTCATTCAGTGTTAGAAGTTTTGATTCCACTCAGAAGGAAGTCTTACTTGATGGCTCTGCAATAGTCCACATTGCTCTGGACATGGCAGAATTGCCAACACAAAGTTTCCTAGCATTGTGTACTCTATACAACATCAGAGAAGATCATCACACATCTGAAATGGTATCTAGTTACTTTTCACATGGCACGCACAACAGTAGCTAGGGCACAGCTTACGTGCATTTATGACTCTTCGCAACTGCACTTCAGCCATTGCACAACTGCCACTGGCTCTGCATTTAAGAATATTCTCATGCTCCATGCAACCTGGCAATTTCGGTCTTCATTAACGTTGCAGCGTTGGGTACCAGGAAATCAATTGTAAGTGCAGGTGCTTCATAGCCCCATCTGGTGCCGCCTTTCCGGCTTGGCACGGCTGCACTGCTGTGAGCATTTGCAGCAATGGAGGCAACAGAGCTTTGATGTGCGCGCGAAATGCGAATGCTATCCTTGCTAGCACTAATGAGTGCACGAAGTAAGAGGAGCACGGCTTAATAGTCTGCAGGTTGCAGTCGACTTCCCATCTAATCTATGCAAGGGATTCCCGACTTGAAAAGGGTAGACCAAAGCAAATGCAGTATCTTAGTCAAGACCGGTCATACCGTTATGAAAACAGCAAAACGAGGCCATTGAAGCAATGCACAACCAACAGGTAACTATTAGTCCGGTAAACGGATTTTCGAGGAGTGACTAAGTACCCTAATGCATGTATATAACCACTGATGGTTGTTCATGGTCCAGCATGGCAACCAGAAGCAGCAAGAAGACGGGCCGAACCACAGAAAACGGACATGTGCATGCACATCTTTCGCACACTCAAGCACACACGAGCACACACATACATAGACACACAGCCACACTCATACACACTCATTCACGTGTACTCACGCATTCATACACACGTACATACTTGCTCCAAGGCACATCAGCATGCACAAGCATGCATCTATATATGCAGGTGTAAATGAGTACATTAATGAAAAAATAAATGTAGATGCGCATGCACACAACTGACCAAGCGTTTCTATGCACCAGGTGTATCGATCTCAGTTCGGTTGTTGCTCATACCGATATTAAAGTAAGCCAGTTCACTACACTATTAATTAAATTGTAACAAACCGACAATACAATTTGACCTCAATCACAGATTGGTAAGTTTGTCTTGAGGAGTAACAGCATTCCCTAGTAAACCAAGTCAATGGTTCCCACATAAACAGAAGAGGGAGGCACGCATGCACGACTATTTCACGCCTTTCTTGGAGACCATCCAGCACAACCTATTTTGGTCCATTTTGTCGCAGACGGTGCCTCAGCAAATGATGAGCTAAGATACCAAGATGCCTCCTTGACCTGTAAGAGCCCGCCCGTGCCATATTGGAGCATGCTAAGCGACTATAACATTCCTCAAGTTGCACAACTTTATGGAGATAGAATAGCGGTTTTGATGTCGCTCTTGGTGAGATGGCAATTCAAACTAGGAAATCGCAAGGCAGCTGAATAATGATAATAATAATGCACTTGATAAAGCGCCCTCAGAGAACTTAATCTCTTTCTAGGTGCTTTACATTTGCTGCAAAGTGAAATGCAATTGAATGGTAAGTAAAATCATGCTTGAAAAACAAACAAAATGAATAACATGGTTAGGGGTGACATGCACAGGGTCAGCATGCAAATGTGGTTAGTGGCAGCATGCACAGTGTCAGCACGCAT
This sequence comes from Cristatella mucedo, assembly GCA_009760855.2. Classification (NCBI taxonomy): domain Eukaryota; kingdom Metazoa; phylum Bryozoa; class Phylactolaemata; family Cristatellidae; genus Cristatella; species Cristatella mucedo. Next base: position 4,793,529 of record WPIO01000021.1, on the reverse strand, counting down.
AAGCACATCAAGGACGAATCACAGGGACCCACTAAATGCTGTCCTAAATAGGTGTGTTTTTAAGTTCCTTTTAAATGTGGTCAGGTCGGGGCATGTTCTGACGCAGGTCGGGAGGGAGTTCCAGGCTTTGGGAGCATACGAACTAAATGCACGGTCTCCAAAGGAGTTAAGGTTTGTACGAGGTATTTCTAGACTGTTGGACTCCGAAAAGCGGGTGGTACGATGCTTGGCCTGATGGGGTAGTATATCTGAGAGATAGGCTGGAGCCATAGAATGAAGGGACCTACAAGTGAGCGACAAAACCTTGAAGTCAATCTGTTGCTTGACTGGTAGCCAGTGCAGGTCGGCGAGAAGTGGTGTGATGTGGCAACTGCGAGGCTCACGACAGACAAGCCTAGCTGCGGAGTTTTGCACCAGCTGCAATCGACTGATCGCACATGCTGGTAGGCCAGTAAGCAGTGAGTTGCAGAAGTCAAGACGGGATGTCACGAATGCATGGACCAACTTGGACGTGGTAGCCTTATCTAAACAAGCCCGAATTTTAGCAATGTTATGAAGCTGAAAATAGGCAGATTTGACTGTGGAGCTGATATGGTCGTCTAACAAAAGGTCGCTTTAGAATATGACACCTAGATTTCGAGCTGATTGAACTGGAGATATGCTGGCAGAACCCATTTTGAGAGTCAGCCTTTCCAATCTCTGAATCACAGTGGGTTTGCCCATAACTAGTAAGTTAGTTTTATCATCGTTTAGTTTTATAAAATTTGCTGCCATCCATGTGCGGATGTCATCAATGCATGCAGCAAGCGAGTTGAGAGAATTTGAGGTGCTCGAAGGCTGGGAGGGATCAAAGCAAAGGTACAACCGAGTGTCATCCGCAAAGAAGTGAAAGCCTTGATTGTGCTTGGCAATCACAACAGCAAGAGGCAGAGTATAAACCGTGAAAAGAACCGGACCTAGCACGGAGCCCTGAGGTACTCCATATTTTAGAGGTACTCCAGATGATCTAAGAGAGCACTGTTAGGAACATTGTTAGAAACATATGGACTGCGGTAGCACAGAGGCACTGTAGCGCTCGAGTCGCCCTCGACTAAGTTCTCCTAGGTAAGATCGGCTCTGGAAAAACACGGCTCTGAAGGACAGGCAGCTTGGCCACTGCAAAAATGCAGTGCCAGAGTCTCTGCCAAACTACCGGACCGGTTGTGAGCCAAAATACCGCGAATAGACGCCTTAATGAACAAGGACTGAAGGAGTGGGTGGCCAAGTGCAAGCCATTGCTAACTGTGCAGCACACAAAAAAGTCAAAGCTGGGTTTTGCTTGCCCTGGACAGCACTGGATAGCTGCACACTGGACAACTTCCGGTGTTGGACATATTCCCATGATTTAATGTATCGTGAATAATAATGTCCGTATGGAAATTGTCCAGAATGTTGGCTTGCCATCTGCTTATGCTCCCCAAGGGCCTAAATTTGGTTGGCAGCATGACAATCACAACGACTCTGTGGCAGTTAAAGAGTTTGTCATATATCCCTGTGGCTTCAGGCCAATTAGGGTAATGTAGTAGTAAAATGAAAGCCCAGACTTGAGTCCATTTAAACGTGTCTGGGACAAAACCGACCGAGCTCTGAGGGTCAAAGTTATTTGGCACATGAAACCCGATGAGGTCTTCGACGTTTTGAAGGGTCGCTGGGCGTTAATTCGTCCAGAAAAGTGCCAGGAGCTGGTGGAGTCGATTCCGAACAGCTATTAAAACCTTGGTGCCTTGACTAGGTATTGATCGTCATGCAATAAATTGCTCGAAATTATATATTTGTTAGCATTTCCGTATAATAAAAACTGCCACAGAGTTAGATCCGTGCTAAATCGAATGCGTTTTGAGTGAAATAATGTGCTCATAACAGGTGCAGAACAAAATTTGAACATCATTGTACGTACACATGTACGTAAGTGTGTATTTATATGTATATAAAGAGAGAAAAAAGGAGAGATAAAGATAGAGAGATCCAGTAAAACTGAAGGGAGAGAGAGTGAGAGATTCATGCAAATATACGATTGCTTGCACTTGCGCATGCACACACACATGCACTCATACTCGCACGGACGCATGCATGCACACACATGCAGACATATGCACCGAGCAAAAGCAGGGTGGGACTGATACAGGGTTACACAGATAAGGAGGGGGTGGCTGTTGATTAGGCACATTCAGGTGGTTTTCTGAGAGGAGTGGAAGATGAAATCGTTACTACAACACGATGCAGTAGTATCTCACGTTAGCATGGCTAGGTTATTTCATGCACAAGAAAATTGCATCCCAAGAGCTGTCTCATTGCATAAAAATTGATGAGAAAGCTGGTTAAATAATTTAGGCAGCTCTTTCATCAAGTTGAAACTGGCCTGCGGCATTTGGTAACATACTGTGCCTGCCGTATAACTGTCATTGAGAACCTAGTAGATAAACAGCTGTTTTTTCTCCACTAGCAGTTGGGAACTCTGTACGGTTATGTATGCTTACACGAGCAGCTGAACCTTTCTGCCCTGGTCTTTGAACAGTTGGTCCACACTGATATTCTTGTCGGTGCGTTGTTTTGTCGTCTAAAAATGTGAGCAAACCTTGTCTACGTCACGGTGTCGCAGCCAAAACCATTGTGGAGGGCAGTGTGGTGGACTATTAACAGTAGGCAGCAGCAGGTAGCAGCAGCAGCAACAGAAAATAACCCGATCAACCTGCAGAAGATAGCAACAGCATACCTCCTCCTTTTTGTGAACATGGGTTCTTTGAAGGTTCGTGAATTTCTCCATGCCGACGTTAAATTTCTGATCGACCTGCAGCCGCTTCTTTTGAATTACTGCGAAAGTTCAATCATGTTAGTATGACTAGCAAAGAAGTTGTACTAATTAGGCAAGTAAATACTTGAGCAGAAAAACAGCAACGTTTAGTCAGGGATGAAACCGAGTTGCAAAATCGGCATCAATGGATTAGAGAGAGAGAGAGAGAGAGAGAGAGAGAGAGAGAGAGAGAGAGAGAGAGAGAGAGAGAGAGAGAGAGAGAGAGAGAGAGAGAGAGAGAAATGGACAGACAGACAGGCAGAAGGATAGACAGATATAAATACAGACAGAGACAGGCAGAGATAGACAGACACAGACAGAGATGGGCTGAGGTGGACAGAGATGGATACCATATACAGACAGAGATGAAAGACACTGACAGAGATGGACAGACAGACTGAGGCATAGACATAGACAGAGACATACAGAAACATGCAGACAAACACGGCCAGAGACAGACAGACACAGCCAGAGATGGATAGAAATGGACAGAGAACAGAGATGGAAAGAGACAGACATAGATGGACAGAAGCTGACGGAAACAGACAGAGACTGTGAGGACAGAAACAGACAAAAGGAGAGAGATATAGCAGAGATGGAGACCAAGAGACAGCGAGAGATAGGGAGGAGGAAATAGAAAACGGAGGGGCGGGGGGGGGGGAGAGAGAGAGCAAGAGAGAGAGAGAGAGAGAGAGAGAGAGAGAGAGAGAGGAGGAGGAGGATGCTGTGGACAGATGCAAGGTTAGAGGAGAGAGTGAGAAAGAAGGGGTATCTGGAAGAGACCAAGGGCTCGCAAGCAAGGTAAGGGGCAAGATGAAAGACAAAAATGCAGAAAGACAATCACCATTCCAACATAGTGTTTGCTGTGGTATAACACAAGGTGAGGTAATCAAGTGACCTGTTCAATTTACTACTAAGGTGACCTAGACCATTACTACATAGCGGCATTCACCTAGGCTTAAGATCATCTCACCCAGCACGTTCATCATGAATAGTATCGAGACCATATGAGTGTAGGGATCCTGGGAACAAATGCAATATCATCGACTGAGAGTTAAATACACACATCCGAAGTTAACACAGATATCTTATCAGCACAAAATGAATGAAGAGCAGAGTGTTGTACTACCAAAGGACTGTCTGCTTGCTTTAAAATGATCGGGTGAGCTGCCATTAGATGTGAAAGGTAAATGCTACACCTTGTTCAAAAAGTACCTGAAATCAAGACAACATAATTTTAAATTTAGCCACTGCAAATGCTCGTTCAAGTAAGGATGAGGAATTTAAACGTCCCCGTTTCAGGTCATATGGCTAGACCGATCAGCTTAGTAGAATGAAAAACAAAAAGGCAATGGGAGCTCTTTGTTGCCACCGGCTGCCACCTCCTACTTTTGTCGCCTGCCGTCTGCTGCCTGCTGCTGTCGGCATACCTGCGTGCATCGCTGCTGCACCTACAAGTTGCTAGCCGAAGTTCAATGGTTCAGGGCTTCACCAGTATTTTTGTATGCATGTTATAAAACTCTGCATGTCTTGACTAAGGGCAACAGGGACATGCTTTTGCATAGCACCCCAGGGGATCAGCCTTGTTTTTATTGTGTGCTTTGCTTACCCGTGCACGATTGAGTGAGTGCTACCGATCCTGCGGTTCTACTAAACGGTGGCCGTGAGCCTTTTGCATGCTTGTCTTAGCCTGGAATGTAAACAATGTGGAGGGGAGAAAGCTACTGACACCGATCATCGACCGTTGGAAGCCGAGTTTGGAGGACTACGAGGCTGAAGGAATCAACAGATCTGAGCACACTCACGAGACAGTATCCCTCGAGGTTGCCTCAAATATTATGAGCCACCTCACTTTGCCCATCTTTAAATACCATAAGCAAACTCTAGTACGCCATCCAACGCTGGCCATGCTGCACCGGCGGAGCTGCCCAAGCAGCTCCGCCGGTGCAGCATCGGCCAGCGCCCGCCCAGCGGCAGCATCCGCCAGCAGCGCCGGCTCGCAATCACTGGATTACCGGCGAAGCAGCTGAGGAGCCAGGAGTTCTGTCCCAGATATACAAGAACTGGAGGCTCGAGGTTAGCCATTTGGAATCGGCCGAGAGCAGAGCCTTTGCAGTCGCTAGCATACAAATCGCTAGCATACAAATCGGGCTACACCGACAGACGGCACTGTCTCCGAATGGCTTCCCTCCGAGTGTGCATTTCTCCAATGCATCATGGCTTTGATGCTCCCGGCTTTGTGTGGCCACAGAGCCTCTGTGCTGCATTTGCTTATACGGGGCACGTGTATGGGCACGCACATTTGCGCATGTGCATACACAATGGCATTGGGCACCGATCAGAAGATGAGGCCCCGGGTTAGAAATTAGGGCCGTTTTTGATTTCCATTTTAGCCACAGTCCAAGTGGCAGCTGTAGGTGTTCGGTAGCCGTACTACCACAACTACGTTACCAGTACGTTGTTACTTTGCACAGACTTGCTGACGTGCACCAGATCATGCCTTGATCCAAAAAAAGGATACCTAAGAGGTCGATAGTAGGATCAGTTGTTCTCTTTAGCTACCGTGCATGGCAAACCAGCTAATGGCACGCGCACATCTACTTCACGTGCTGCTCTCACTGGATTGTGCTGAGACAGCGGAGCGACAAACGTATTCTATGCTCACTGCAATGAGGCTCCTTGTGAGCATGCGCAGCAGCAGCTGCTGCCGACTCTTCGGGGACCGCTCACCGTTTTCGTAGTCTCTCAGAGCGTGCCGGACGGCGTGCCTCTTCTTCAGTATATCGCCTTCGGCTCTCTTTAGCTCCCTTTCTTCTTGCTTGTGCTGCCACATATGGTCCTACAGTGGGCGCACAAGCACGCACTGTGGGACTCGCTGCTTCAACCAACCAATGCATGCGTATGCTTGCGGGGTGCAGGCACTGGTTTACACCAACTGGACAAAACATAACACACACTCACACACACACACACACACACACACACACACACACACACACACACACACACACACATAACACAATCTGCACGCTCCCTTAAAGGCGATTTGCAAGTGCCTATGGCTACAGTCATGCACCAGAGACGACATTCCTCCGTCAAGCAATAGGTACAGCTAATACAGCAAACACGAGCCGTCAGTTCCCGAGTGCGTCGTATGGCAGAGCATTAATTCTATTCGATACACGAACGAAACACTTGCTCTACATCTGCTCGCCTAGCAGAACTTATGGACGTCACGCCTACGCTCTTACTTAACTCAGAAAATGCAAATGCATTTATCTTGTATCTCCGTCTGTAACTCCACACAGTCATAAAGACCATGTGGGTGTTACGTATGAGAGTTTTGTATAGCGCACTCACAGCCTAAGCGGCTTTCGGTATGCATTCGGTAGCCAGCAGACTTCGTCTCACGCAACAAAGAGAAAGTGGGAAGCATAGCAGAGTCAGGAGAGCAGTTGAGGTAGTGAGTAGCATGGAAGTAGCAGCTCAGGACTGCGGAAAAGGATTAAGGCTTAGCATGCACTAGTTGCCGAAATTTACATCTTTAAAAGACAGCAAAAGCCGGAATAAAAGCATTACAGACGTCAGCTAACAAGCTTCAAATGAAAACATAAAGTAGTGGTCATGCATAGATGTCATGCAAATGTAGCAGCATCGTGCATTCAAAAGTTGCCAGACTATAGGGAAACTGCTGACACATGATGACACATATGGAGCAGTCAGCTTGCTGGGTACACGCACTTCTATGACTTTGAGTTTCTTGTCGTGTTCTTTTTTATCTTGTTCTGAACGTAGAACCACGTTCACAGCACTGCTGGGCTTGATGGCATGAAATCCAGGTACGGGAGTATCTGCTCTCGGCGAAGTCTTTGGCGGATCTCCGGCAATATCCTTTGCCTCATAAGTGTGGGTATACCGTCTGGAGTCTAAGAAACCGTCGGGTCCACATTTTCTTTCCTGCTCCCTGTCACGAAGTGATGAAGTGAACAGAATCAGACAGCAGTAGTTGCATGTGTTCAGAAAAGGGCAACTGCTGAACAAAACTGATTAGTCAAAGGAGATACGCGCATGCTGAGGATGACAGCATGTCGGACACATTCGGCTTTACTAGTGCAATAGCACTTGATTGTGACCTAGAAGCTCGGTCACTGACTTTGAACTTGAGACCGCTTGTGAAATAGCCACCATAAGTTGGCTTATGAGCACACCATTTAATTATGTAACTCGATTGATGCATGCTTAACGACCTGGCCGGCATACAGGTAAAGGAACTCGACCGAAACAATGATCCCTTTGTCTGATGCTCTGAGTCGTAGCGTTCTTTGCTAGCTGCTATGAGCTTAAACGAGTCCCCTGCCTGAAGTCACCCGCCATTTCAGCTGCAATATTTAGCTGCAAGTCTTTGCTCTTTCACGAGTTCGGTGCTGTTGTACAGCGCTGCTTGCGAAATTTTGGGCACTCAGTCCTTACCGTTCGGCGTGTTTCCAGATTCAGGTCTCTGCATTGTGGCACGACAAGCTGCCTATGACCTAAACTAGTAAGGGCTGTGAAGACATAACGTTGAGGTCAAAAGTAACATAGCGGCACCTTTGCTATCTAGCAGCCAATGGTAAAAATACGATTTTGGCGATACCTATTCGTTTCATACGATCTAGAACGGTAATTTGAATTCGATATTTACAACTTTTTAAAATCTGAAGTAAAAAATTGAACTGTTTCATGTAATTTGTTTGCATTTTCTTATATCGCGCTCAGAAAACTCTATCTCTATTCAGGCACTTTACGTGTAGCTCAGGGCTAGAGCCTGCGACCTTGGTTGTTAAAGGCGAGCACCTTAGCCCTTGGCCTAACCAGGCGGTGCCATGTTCTATAATTCAGTGAGTAATCTCAATTGCCTTGCAAACAAGATGCAACAAAAAAGCTCATACTAAGGAGGAGGACATTAAGAGCAAACCACATTGTCGGTGAACCGAATACAGTCCGAAAACTGCATCCTGTTGCAGGATGTTTTTCAATTCTCACTTCGATCATTTCCTTAACTGAGCCAAAAGTGACTTCCTGTAGTAGCCCCACTTGCCTGCACTCATAGATAGAAAGAAAGATGCACATAGACAGATGCACATTGGTAGATAGATATATGACAAACGGACAGACCAGACAGACAAACAAACTAGACAGACAGACAGCAAGCTAGGAATAGTGTAAAAATAGTGACATCTTGTGGTCGCCCCATTCCTGCATTCCTGCTAGGAAACTGGAAGAGCACCTCGGTGACACCTCCCACCACCCGTCATTCTTTTCAATGTATGCGCCCAGATCAAGCCCCAAAGGTTATGGTGACCTATCTCTCTAGTGTTGCTGACTCCCGAGCACCTAACAAGGCCTTGGCACGGTGCCAACCGTCCTCAGGTCTTCTCTCTGACTTTGACAGTGAAGATACTGCGATATGCCCCTACCCTTGCAGTTATGCTACTGGGACATCTGAGCTGCAATGCTTTACATGGCGACATGTGAAGTGCATTGGGTCCAATGAGTTGAGATCGACAAGGCATTCCGCCGGGCTGGTTTGGCACAGTTGTTTAGATGCTTACCCCGACCGAGGTCAAGGTGAATGTATTTTATTGCTGGCCGAGGTCGTGAGCTCGACCCGCGTGGCGCATATGTGAAGTGCCTAAAAAAGATCAAGTTCTCATAGGGTGCTGTACCTATGAATTATATTATAATGATATATATTTCCCTTCTACCTCCCCCCCCCCAGGTCTTCGAGGCATAACAAGTAAGGCAGCACGGTAAGGTCCTGGAAGGGTAGCAATGATTGAACCAATAGCAGGAAAAAGTCAGAAAGTATACCCTTTATCTAGTCAACTTATCGGCCTCACTTCCCCAACTCAAATATGTAAATTGCTGCACTTTTATGGAAAACAACCAGCAAACTCGACACTCATACTCTTGCAAATCAGATCTACCAGTCATGGAACAACGAGGCAAAGCATTTTCACTCTTGGAGAGGAGGCCAGCGATGGGTCGGTGGTCAGGTGATTCCCTGCTAGGTGCTTGTGGGTTGCAGAGTAGGAGAGAAAGGTCACCATAGGTTTACCAAACTTACATAAAATTGCTGTACATAACATTGCTGTACTTAACATTGCTAAAATTCGGGCTGGTTTTGATAAGGATGCAACGTCCAAGTTGGTCCATACATTTGTGACATACCGTCTTGACTTCTGTAACTCACTGCTTGCTGGCCTACCGGCATGTGCAATCAAGCGCTTACAGCTGGTGCAAAACTCTGCAGCTAGGCTTGTCGGTCGTGAGCGCCGCAGTTGCCACATCACACCATTTCTCGCCGACCTGCACTGGCTCGCAGTCAAGCAACGGATCGACTTCAAGGTTTTGTCGCTCACTTTTAGGTCAATTCATTCTTTGGCTCCAGCCTATCTCTCAGATCTACTTCCCCACCAGGCCAAGCATCGTACCACCGCTTTTCGGAATCCAACAGTCTAGAAATACCTCGTACAAACCTCAATTCCTTTGGGGACCGTGCATTTAGTTTGTATGCTCCCAAAGCCTGAAACTCACTCCTGACTTGCATCACAACATCCCCTGACTTGACCACATTTAAAAAGAACTAAAAAACACACCTATTTAGGACAGCATTTAGTGGGTCCCCGTGATTCGTCCTTCATGTGCTTATGCGTGATGCTGACACTGTGCATGCTGCCACTAACCACACTTGCATGCTGACCCTGTGCATGTGATCCCTAACCATGCTATTCATGTTGTTTATCAAGCATGATATTACTCACCATTCAATCGAGTTTCTCTTTGCAGCAAATTTAAAGAGCCTAGAAAGAGATTGAGTTCTCTGAGGGCGCTTTATCAAGTGCATTATTATTATTATTACTTCTTGGGGCTAGCCTAAGCGGCTTTCGGTATGCATTCGGTAGCCAACAGACTTAATCTCACGCAACAAGCAGAAAGTGGGAAGCATAGTCGAGTCTAGGAGAGCAGTTGAGGTAGTGAGTAGCATGGAAGTAGCAGCCCAGGACCCCTGGAAAGAATGAGCCATAGTCGGCAGCAGGAGAGTAGTTGTCGTTGCATAAGAATCTTTGAAGTTCCACAGTCTAGGACCTGCAGAGCTATAGCTTCTGTCGCCAACTGTCTTTAAGCGGAGGAATGGGACAGCTAATTTATTGTCCACATAGGACCTGAGGGCACGAGGAGGCTGAAACTGGTGTAGCAGCTCAGCTAGGTATGGAGGACCAAAACCGTTGCAGGCCTTCGGAGTCAGAACGGAGTAAGAACTTTGCTGTGTATCCTTTGATCAACCGGCAACCATCCTAGCTCTTTTAGCAAAGAAGACACGTGGTCAAACCTCTGGGACTTGAAAACAAGCCCTGCAGCCAAATTCATAGCCATTAGCAGTGGCCCAGTTTTTTTTGAAAGCCCAGCCAAACTGGAATTTCAATAATCTAGCCAAGACAAAACTAAGGAGCAAGTTAAAATTTTTTAAGATACCACAGGACACAGCTCCTAATCTTAAATAGGGATCGGACGTAATGGCTAGCTGTAGAAGAAGTGTTCTAAATGAAGTTTTTTTTTTAATTTAGGCAGCTGCCGAAAACGACACCTAAATTCCGAGCACGAGGTGATGGTCGCACAACAGTACCACCTATTAGAAGAGCAAAGCCTTCTAATCCAGCCAAATGCTTAGGGTGTCCTATGAGAAGCAGATCAGTTTTATTGCTATTTAGTTTCAAGAAATTTTCCGACATCCAGGGTCGAACGTCGGCAAAACAAGCATTCAGTTTATCAGTTGCTGCAGCTGATTCCGACGGTTTGAATAACAAATACAGCTGAGTATTTTCAGCATAACAGAGATAACCTATCCCGTGGGCCTAAATAAACTTTTCCCAGAGTATAAATCGAGAACAGCAAAGGGCCGAGGACAGACGCTTGAGGGACTCCACAGGTGACCGGTCTCGTGGGAGAGACCTGACCATCACACAACACGGATTGAACGCGATCAGGCAAGTATGATTTAAACCATGCCAGTGCCTCATCTGCCAGACCGATCATTGTTCTCAATCGTTCAAGTAGGACATCGTGATCAATGGTATCGAAGGCAGCTAGATGGAAGATATAGATATAGAAGGCAGATCTAGCAGAGCTACTGCAGCGACACTCCCGTCATCGTTGTTG